>SSNR01000222.1:731650-878020 GCA_006937965.1 Callopanchax toddi | reverse complement strand
GGGGGGGGGGGGGGGGGGGGGGGGGGGGGGGGGGGACTAACTGGCGTATAAGTAAACTTGTCCAATACAAAATATTAAGATTGCATCTGGATTTACTCAGCAGAAACATCTGTAAGAATGTTAGGAATCCCAAGAAAGGGCAGCTTCTGCCTGGAAACCAGGTTTTGACATCATAAGAAGACATTTTGGTCAGAAGCAAGCAAATCATGTTTACCTTAAAGGTAACTCATGAAGAGCAGCACATAAACTTAACAGGGTTTATTTAAGCCCTTCTGCAAAACAAAAATCATAAGCAGCACTTCTTTCAGTCGTGGTGATGCAAGAGAGATTTTAGCCAAAAACCTTCCTCTGTGTGGTTCCCTCACAGTTAACCTCACCTTTATGTCCAAGAATGATCATCTGTACTGGTCTACTGATGTTTTCCAACAAGCAAGGTTTGATTTTGCAGCCTGTTTTTGAATCACATGGGCCAATTGAAATGATTTGTGTCCCCAAAGAAAAGCACAACCCAGCTTATGTGCAACCCAAAGTGTGTTTGCATTGTTTGTGTGTTTTATTGATTTAATTCCAAGACTAGATTCATTAAACTGTAGTTTAATAAATAAAACTACCATGAAAATGTAAGAAACAACAATTCAAGTATTATATTTTTAAAATGTCAGTCATTGTGAAATTGTCAGTTCATGCACAAGTTTGATTTCCGCTCCTGTCTTTAGCCATGATTAGCTGAAAGCAAACAACAAAAAGGTATCATTCAGGTTCAAAGGCCAATTCAGACACTAATCAATGAGGAATCAATTAAAATTTTAAATCATTTGCTTTTAGATGTGAATATATGGGTGGAGGTGGTTAGCAAAAACTCCCAATTACGTACGTTCAGACGAAATAACCCAGCAGAGGTTTAAAGAAAAGAGTTTGGATTGCAACTGGGAAAGTTAAAAAGTTTATCTTCAGACAAACAGACAGCTTCAGGACTACACCCAGCAGAGTTCCTGACACAGCTCATGAAGAACATCCTGCATAAATCTGTCATGGTGCGTCATCCAATGTGAGAAAATCAATAAAAGTCTCCTAAAAATCATTATCTCTCACAAACCAAGATTTTCTATAAAGCTGCATCCTGAGATGTTTACAGGAGACTGACTCATTTGACAGCCATTAACACGTAAAGCAACATTATAATTTAAAATATCAGATAATGAAGATTAGCAACAAGAAAATATGACACACTTAACATTTCATAAATAGGTATTTAGCTTTTTTTTTGTTCACAGTTTATATAGATATAGATATATAGGACTAGTTTGAGTGAAAGAAAATGTGTGTTTCTGCGAGTTCGGATTATTTCATTATTAAAAGTGTTTGAGGGAAAAGAAAGAAATTTAAAGTCATTGCTTAGTTGTGAATTTGTTTCTTTTTATGTCTTTCAGATGAATATTCTCATTTTAAGCCTAAAGTATTTCTGCAATTACGTAAGTTCGCATGCAAAAGATCAGCATAAAACAAAACATACTTGCTGCAACATTTTGCACATATAACTACTGAAGGGTTCTCAACATTTTAACATCTAAACTGAACCCTTAATATCTACTGTAATACAAAATATATATACATTAGACTGAATCACTAATATTAATACACATGTGATATTCAATAACATACTTCATGAGTAGAGTGAACATATATTGTTCTTGCATGAGTAAAATAAACATTTTCCCACAACACTGCTACTTAAATAAATCAGAATGCATCTGCATATTGTTCCTTTGGGAAAGAATGCTTCTTTTCAACATTTTGGATCAATGACATTGAAAAAGCATGCAAATATCCAGTGTTTTCTTCCCTATACAGTCACAGGTCACTCAATTCCGTATTTGCATGCTCATTGGTCTAAAAGCAACCAATGAATAATCCTGGAAGTGTTTAAGCTCACAACTCCCTGAGGGTTTACATCAAACTCCTCTGGGCTCTTTGGACAGATTTGAACTCCACGTTAAAGACTCATGATGTCATGGGAAAGATGCAAAGGAAGTGGCACGCTGCAGAGGCTGTGAAACAGCATGCATAATGTCTGCACAAAATGTGAGGAGCTTTTAGCACAGTTTGACCTCACCTGGCTGCCATCACAAAGATTGTCTCACTAGAAGTTTAATAACCCTCAGGGTCTGCATGCCAACAGCACACTTCCTAAAATCTGTAGAAAAGAGCCAAGAAAAGCACAGCAAGCTGAGCTGGAAGTGTGTGTGTGGGAGGATGAAATAGTGCTGTTAACTTTCAGTTTGTTCTTCAATGTAAAAAAAAAAAACCTCTCAATGAGATAAAAACAGTCTACTGTAGGGCCGTGGGAGCTCTGGGCTCCCATGGAGATCAGTTAGGCTGGAATCTCCTCTCAGACGTATTCTAAACATCCACGTGTTTCAATTCACACACATTAACGTGAACACACTGTATATGGACAACTGATTTGTTGTGGAAACAATGACTGCTATCATGTTAACATTTTACAGGTGCAATTAAATAAAATCATTTATAGGCACACATCCTAAAACGTATTTATCTCATGCATAATCCTCTACCCAGTGTGGAACGTCAGTTTGGTGTTTCATCTTAAATTTGGTCATTTGTTTATATTGACTTCCATGATTTCAGATTTGAGCTTCATTGTGTTTATTTATGATTTCCTGTGCTCTCTTCTTCATTTCCTGACCTGCTCAGCTCTTCACAGGCGCTCCATCAGCTCATCCATCCACTTATTCACACACCTAAAGTGACTTAGCTGGTGCCGCTCTATGAGACACATTCATATTGCTGAGTAAAGTGCATTGCTAAGCTTGATCTAGCGCCTGTCTAACCTCTGACAAACACATCAAACTGCTCTCCGTTAAAGCAGAGGTAGCTGGTCATCAAGTCAGTCACCAACCACAATGTTCAACACCATATTTCTCCAGATGATCTCACACACACAGACACACACTTCTTGCTTGCATTTTTCTAGTTCCACAAGTTTAAATATATTCACATCCCAAGTAAAACTATATATCACCTGCCGCTATACATTAAACCAAAATCACTCCTTTACTCAATTTTAAAATGAACACTCGTGTTTTTAGAATTTCTCCTATCTTATTGGTGCTATAGTTTAGCTGTTTAAAAGCAAGTATGGATGTTTTAATTTTAATTAGGTGGTCGCCTTCAATTGCTTGACTCCTAAAAACCTCCTGTGTGGCCTTCAGAATCTCCACCATGATGAGCTTCGGTTTTCTCTATAAATGAATGCCTTTCCTTCTTTTCAAAAAGGCCTTTAACATTCCTGGGTGTGCTTCTTACAGCTGAGTGGCATGTGGTCTGTCAGCTCATTAGTCAAAGGTACGTTCAGCAGCAGAAACGTCCCTCATACACAGCAGTGAGCGTTTACCGTCATCCATCAGTAAAGCTGAATGGCTTTATGCCTGTACAGCTGGCATCCTAAGAGCACCATGGCTGAGCTGGTGTCTGTCTGCAAACAGTCAGATGAGTCTGTCCAGTAATCAGAATGATGTCATTTGCTGGAATTGACGGCCTCTTCTCTGCTCTCATTTCAACTTTTCTTCCATTCGTCCAACGCTGCTTTTCTGCCAACATAAAATGTTAAAATTCAATGAACTTTTTATTATTATGTTGCTCAACATTTACCTCAAATAGAGCTGTAATATGATTGGGGGGGGGGGGGGGGGGGTGCTGGATAGTTGAAAACATTTTAGAGGTATTTTTTTACCGATGGAGGATTCAAATAATGCAGAACATTTTTCCCAAAATGCAGCAGCTCCAGAAGCCAGTGGCTTTTGGAGCTGGCATTCATCTTTATCCTTCATTGGCCAAATATGGATTAAGATCGATGATTTACTGCAGTGAACAGGTCCAAGTTTAGCTCTTTTGGCAAATGCAGAGGACGAAACAGCTGAAAGATCGGGAATTCTTTTCTACTCAGCTCTTCTCATATTGGGTCACTTTTATCCTGATAAAGAATGTTTGGTAAGATTGTTTTGTTGCCTAAACCTCACATAAACTTGATTTTATAAACATATTTAAACAAAATGACCTATTATCACCTTAACAGTGACCACATTTTCTAACTTTGCAAGTGACTCATCTTTGTGACTAGTCACCACACGGGCCTCTTACTCACTTTTTCCACTTTCACTGTCCAGTTTTTTTTCCTCCTTGAACATGCCTTACCCAGCCTTGTGCTGCTGGGCATGTTTCACTGAATAGTGATGCATTTAGTCAAGGCTGTTTGCCAAATAAAAGTTGTTAATACATGCTGGTACATTCACCTTAGTATTAAAGAATAATAGCAAAATAAGCTGCAGGCGACGTTAAAATGGAACCAGTCCAGGTTTAAGGTGATTGTTTTTTTGTTTATGTGTTGTTAAGGTACACTACTTGTCCAAGTTTGAATCTATTAGTTTGATGCCTGCAGTTTATTGTGCAATATATCACCTGAAGGGATTCTTCTGAACTGTCCATCATCAGATTATCAACGTGCTTTCACCATGGAGTCATAAACACATCAACGATGCCACCTTCAAGATGGAAAAAACCTAATCAGGTGTTAAAGTGAGTAAACGAGAAAGTGGGTTTGTATTACACCCAAAAACGTACAAATAATCATAAATAAAATCTGAACGTAACCCTATATTTGGTTAATTTAACTCAGATAAATTCAGTTGTTTCTGCACAAATTTACATCACAGTATTTAAAACAAATGGATGCATATAGAAGGTTTTCTAAAGTTCACTTCCTGCCTCCTCACAAATTAGTTTTATTTTTCCAAAATCAATCCACATATAATACTTCAGAATAAAAAAAATAGGGTCATTCTTAGAAAAAGTGTTCCTCACACAATACAGCTGCCATCACCAGGTCTTGTGTGCCACGCTGGCATTTTAGAGGCGATGTTTGCTTCCAGTGAGTGACCGCTGCACAGACAAAAAGTGTCTGTTGATGTCAGACGGGAATGGGTGGACTGCTTCAAATGATAAAACTGCAACAGTGGCTCAAATAACCACTCTTTACAACCAAGGTCTGCAGAACACCATCTCAGAGCTACAACATGTTGAACCTTAAAGCAGATGGACTACAGCAGACCACACCAGGTGACTCTCCTTTCAACAAGAACAGGAAACTGAGGCTATAATTCACACAGGATCTCCAGAACTGGACAATATGAGACTGGAACAATGTTTCCTGGTCTGATGAGTCTTTATTTCAGCTGCAACATTCAGATGCTCAGAATTTGGTGTCAACATCATGAAAAGCATGAATCCATCCTGCCTTGTGGTTCAGGCTGCAGGTGGTGTGATGGTGTGAGCGACAATGCACCATGTCACACAGCTCAAATCAGCTCAATGGTTTCTTAACCAGGACAATGAGTTCACTGGACCCCAGTGGCTTCTGCAGTCATGATGAGATGTGCAGCCGACAGATCTGCAGCAACTGTGTGATGCTATCATGTCAATATGGACCAAACTTTTAAAAGACGTTATAAACTTCATGTTATGACACGAAGGCAGTTCTGAAGGCAAAAGGGGATACCTAATAAAGTGGCCAGTGCTGTGTCTCACCCCATTAAATCTTAGTCATTCTCCAGATCAGCCAAAGGAGCTAAACTCATTCTGACTGTAGTGTAAATAAACCACACCAGCTCATGTCAAGAGGTTTTCTTAGTGCTTAAATAAACAGGAATCTTGGCCTCCATCCTGACTTTAGAAGATAAACCTTTAGTCTTTTATGCACGACTGTAACAACTGTAATATACTATGTGCAGGTATCTGTTGGTGTACTGATACAGCTGCTTGTTCAGAAACTAAAACTGATGCAGACAAAACAGTGTGAGGTGGTTTTATCTGGATCATCCAGACAGCCATTAAGTACAATCAAACTCCCTCCTACGGACTCTGTTCCTGAGCTCCAACAGATGGAATCACATCCTGGGGAACACGTTCAAGGTAAACACCTTCTATCTATGGTCTGCTTCCCTTTCTGTTTGGCTGGTAAATCATCTCCCACACTGTGAGCTCACAGGAATGCCCAAAGAGAGATGTGTCCAGTCACACCTACCTATGATGTCTCCAGAATTCCTTTCCATAAACCATCCCACCTTGATCCCACTTCACAGCCCTGAGGGCATTTTCCACTTGATCTGACCTATGAAACTTCTCTTCTGCGCCGTCACTTCCTGTGTAGCGTTATGTTTCACTAAGGTGTGTGGTACACTGTAAATCCTACATGTCACAAAAATACCAGTGGTAATAAAAAACGTGTGTTCCACATGTTGTGTCTCATCGCCATCAGAACTCCACAGACTATTTTTAGCCTGACGGGGCCTCGGTTTTTGAGCAAAAGTCATCCCAGCATGCAGGCGCCTCCGTGTTCCCTCCTGTTTCCAGAACGTTTTCATCTCTGTCACACGTTCAATCTCTCTCGCTCCTCAGCTGTCCTTCGCATTAACAGAAATCTGCACGCTGGTGCGGTTCATTCTGCAAACGCTGATGTGAGAGGTGGGATGAAGATCCTGTCAGGAACTCTGTTTTCACTTTGTGGTGAGAAAGGAGCAGAGGGAGAGAGAGAAGGTCAAAGGCTCAGACATAAACTTTAACCCTTTGTATAGCAGGGACTTCTAAGAAATTGGGGAAAAGGTGAAAAGAACTTCTTGGAAATGCAATGATCAATACTGAGCAACATTTGAGTTCTTTGTAGTGAAGTCACTTGCCCTTGTTTAATCATATAGTGCTATTCGACATAAAATCCCAAAGTGCTTCACTTCACATATTAAAAAGTGCAACACATTAACATAAGAATTAAAAACAAAATTAATGTAGTTTTACCCAAGATAACAATTTTGGCATTTTTAAAAAGCATATAAATCATTTGTTGACCAGTGAGGTAATGAAATCTTTTCTTTTCTTCAAATCCTGTCAAACGTTTTGTAATAATGCTTTTTATTTCTTTCTAAAGAAAAATGTTTGACTTTAAAATATATACAGTATATATCTTTAAATGTAATCCTATTTAAGGTCTAAGACATAATAACAGACTGATGAGTGATGCTGTACATTAATGCAGCAATAACTTAATGATACAGTTATGGCAAATATCATAGCTTCTAGTTAGTTTTTTCCACTTTTTTCTTCTTTTTGTAGATAGTTTGACTAAAAACAAATAAATCAGCTATAGAACTATATATTATTAGGACTGCTAACTGAGGTTAACTGTTTGTGTTCAACATGCTGAAGCTGAACACGCTTTTGAATAGACTGCAGACAGCCAAAGGCAAGATTCTGTCAGTACACTTTGTTCTTTACTCACTGAGCCCCCTGGTGGTCAAAGCTTTAATAACATGTAGAGTTTGAGCTTTTTAACAAGCTGCTGCTTGATGAAGGAGTCAGATGAGATTAACACATGTAAGGAATAAAGCACTAAAAACCTTTAAGGTCTCAACTAGTCATGATTAACTCCACATTTTAAAATAAATCAAATTAAATAAACTAAATATTAGACATTTTCCGACAGTGGTAGCTGAAATTAATTAATATAACATAATTGGAGCATTAAAGTCCAGCAGCTTCTGTCTGACCGGAAGCGGCCGCCCTGGCTTCAGTGTGGGTGAGCCGATGAAATATTTGTCTGGTGATGGAAATTGGGCTCAGGAATGCATATTTTGTCTCCCCTCTGTGCGTCTCGGATATTCCTCTGACTGGCTGTGAGGTAAGATAACAAGTCCGTCCCTTCCTCCTGCTGCCACGCGATTGGTCCAAACAGAAGCTGCGGAATGTCCTCGGTAGGGTTTAAAATGCGCATCAGACAGAAGCTCCAGTCAGTAGAATAGGAGGAGGCATCGGGAGAAACCCGCGGAGACTTTATAAGGCAACTTTATAATAAGAAACGTCTTTAAGAAAGGGAATATTTAAGTGAAGCAACGACTTTTTTTGCGTTTTTTCTTAATATTTGTATTTTTATTTAAAGGTTTGTAGGAACTTTTTATTGCTCTTTGAGGTCCATGTTCGGATATTCATTATTAATTCATATTTTGTTCTTATTCAATAGGAATTGTCTTTAGATCTGAAGATGATGCTGCGCGGCATCCTTTTGATGTTGCTGCTTTGGAGCTGTGAGAGCGCGAGACTGGCAGGTGAGAACTAGAGCGGGCCCCCCCCCCCCCCCCTTTCCTAAAAGTTTACATTTTTCAAACAAATATTTAAGTGATCATTTATTTATTTTGCGGTTTTCTTTCAGTTTGTCATTAAAATAAATGAATACGTTTTTTTCTTTCTTTCTTGTGTTTCTGCAGAGAGTCGCGATGATAACAGTGTGTATGATTTATTTGAGCTGGCACGAGTAAATAAACGACACAACGGAGTGAGTCTGGTGAAAGGCGCAGATCCATACAGCTCCGCGTACAAAGTCCTGAACGCAGACCTGATCCCCCCAGTCCCCGACAGCTCCTTCAGGGACCTCCTCGACTCCATCCAGGCCGAGCGAGGCTTTCTCCTCCTGGTCAATTTGAAGCAGTTTAAGAAAACCAGAGGCAGCCTTTTCACCATCGAGAAGACCGACGGGTCCGGACCGGTTTTTGAGGTCATCTCCAACGGGAAGGCTGGGACCCTGGATCTGGTCTACTCCACTGAGAGCCAGCTGCAGGTGGTTTCTATAGAGGATGCGGGCTTGGCCACCGGACACTGGAAGAACATCACGCTGTTCGTTCAGGAGGACAGGGCTCAGCTGTTTGTGGGCTGTGAGGAAATCAACGTGGCTGAGTTGGAAGTTCCGATCCAGGCGGTGATGTCCCGGGAGGTGGCAGACATAGCCAGACTCAGGATTGGGAAGGGGGCTGCAAAGGACAAGTTTATGGTAAGATTTAACAATAATAATATATAAATGAACGTTATCAGATGAATGGATTTTAACGTTTTGAAGCATGAGTTGAATTTTCTTCTTCTTCTTTTTTTTTTTAAGGGAGTGCTTCAAAATGTGCACTTTGTGTTTGGCACCACACTAGATGCAATACTGAGAAATAAGGGATGTCAAAGTGGAGGTATGTCTTTTAAAATGTATGATTTAAATGCTGAAAAAAAGACTCTTAGTTACTGAAATTACTTGATCCTCTCCCAACTTTTAGCAGCCTTAACCGATGTCATGACCCTGGACAACCCAGTTAATGGCTCCAGCCCCGCCATTAGAACCGATTACACTGGTCACAAATCCAAAGGTGAGACCTCCCCTCCCCTAAGAATCACAGCATTTTACAGCTTTGAGTGTTGAGATCATTTATTGGACTCTTGTCATGCAGATCTGCAGTCTGTCTGCGGCTTCTCCTGTGAGGACATCGCCAGCATGTTTAAGGAGCTCAGGGGACTCAATGTGATCGTCAAACAGCTGTCCAACGAGCTCGACAAAGTGGTGAGCCCAGTCGGAGTCTGCTCTTTGTTGACCTCATGCTGCATCCTCCCCTTCTCCTTTGAGTAAACACATTTCCAGTGTGTGCAGACACTTGTCGCTGTAATAGCCGTCCCCAGCCAAATCCTAAATGAGACCCATGTGAATACACAAATATGTTTGGCTGTTCGTCACATTTACAGAGCTTTGCGAGATTCCAGCCATGTCTTAATCACAGTGCCGGTCGGTGATTCATTTGTATTGGAACCTTGGCAAAGTGAATGTTTTCCATCCTCTGTCCTAAGCAGCCTCCTTCTCTGTCTCACTCTCTTTTTTTCTCAGTCTACAGATGCACAGCTCCTGAAAAATCTGATGCACATCCACAGTGGAATCTGCATCCATAATGGCGTTGTGCACAAGGACAAAGATGAATGGACAGTGGATGGTTGCACTGAGTGCACCTGCCAGGTAAGCGTCACCACACCTTCAGGAATGCGACCTTTAAACAAGCAGGAGGTCAGCGTTTTTCTATGCAATAATAAGGCTCTGAAACAATTAACAAAGCAGCATGGGACTCTTTTGCTTTGCAGAACTCTGCTACTGTGTGCCGCAAAATCTCCTGCCCTCTCATCCCATGTGCTAACGCCACCGTGCCTGATGGAGAGTGCTGCCCTCGCTGCGGAACACGTACGTTTCTACCTAAATCTCACAAACCCAGTCAGATTTTTTTATTTATAACTTGCTGTTGATTCTCTAACTTTATATCTATCCTCCATAGCGAGTGATTATGCAGAGGACGGCTGGTCTGCCTGGTCTGACTGGACTCATTGTTCAGTGACTTGTGGTCGTGGCATCCAGCAGCGTGGACGCTCCTGTGACCGCATCAACAGCAAGTGTGAGGGTACCTCTGTCCAGACTCGTGACTGCTACCTGCAGGAATGTGACAAGCGCTGTAAGTCCCTAAATATTTTAACCCTGCTCCTTTTTCCTGCACAACATCATGAATAAAAGGTTAATGCTTTGCTTACAGTCAAACAGGATGGAGGCTGGAGCCACTGGTCACCCTGGTCTTCATGTTCTGTGACCTGCGGTGAAGGGGTCATGACACAAATCCGACTCTGCAACTCCCCCACACCACAGATGGGCGGCAGGGACTGCCAAGGAGAGGGACGTCACACCAAAGTCTGCAAACAGTCGCCTTGCCCTAGTGAGTTAGGCATCTGCATCCAAGTATTTGTTTCAGTGTATCTTTTCAGAGCAAAATAACATTTGCTGTTTATTACCTAGTCAATGGAGGGTGGGGACCTTGGTCACCATGGGATACCTGTTCTGTTACCTGCGGTGGAGGAGTCCAAACTCGAAAACGTCTCTGCAATGACCCCGCACCCAAACATGGTGGGAAGGATTGTGTCGGCGATGGTGCTATGGTTCAAATTTGCAACAAGAAAGACTGCCCTATTGGTAAGTGTCCAAACTTCAGAAAACAAACAAGCTGCACGATTCTCACATGATCAACTGTTTTAAAGCTAGAATCCTTTGTGTCTTCAGATGGTTGCCTTTCCAGCCCATGCTTCCCTGGCACAAAGTGCACCAGCTTCCCTGATGGCTCCTTTGTGTGTGGCAAGTGTCCACTTGGCTACACTGGTGATGGGATCACATGCAAAGACATTGATGAGTGCAAAGAAGTTCCGGATGCCTGCCACACTCATAATGGTGTCCATCGTTGTGAGAACACTGAGCCAGGTTACAACTGCCTCCCCTGTCCTGCACGTTTCTCCGGGCCTCAACCCTTCGGAAGAGGAGTGGAGCAAGCAACTGCTAAAAAACAGGTTTGGATTGTTATTTATTTGCTGTGGTTGGGGCTTGTACATAAGCAATTTGCATTTTTAACGCTCTGTAATTTCCTTTAGGTTTGCACTCCCCGTAACCCTTGCAGGGACGGTAGCCACGACTGCCATAAAAATGCAAATTGCATCTACTTGGGCGTTTTCTCCGAGTCCATGTTCCGCTGTGAGTGCAAGCCAGGGTATGCTGGGAATGGCCGGATTTGTGGAGAGGACACTGACCTGGACGGGTGGCCCAACAGTAACCTGCTGTGTGTGGAGAATGCCACCTATCACTGCAAAAAGGTAACTAACCCCAAATGGACAATAAACATCACAACACCCTGTTATTGTGATGATTGCCTTCTTAACCTCTTTTTTTGCTCCTCTATAGGATAACTGCCCCACTATTCCAAACTCTGGCCAGGAAGATTATGACAAAGATGGCCTTGGTGATGAATGTGACCATGATGATGACAATGATGGGATCCCGGATGATAGGGTGAGTTATCTGGAAGGTTTTTTTTAGCCCCAAACCATGCTCTCCTCAGAGGCCACACATAGTAATCAGCTGCAGCCATCCTTCCTCTGGGCAGTGAGATTGAAAGTACTGTGTGCTTTCACAGGAGAGATACAGTGGAAAGTCAGTGGCAAAGGAATAATGTACTATAATTTTCACATAAAGCCAGAACTGAGGATGAGGTGGCTGGTTGCCCATAATTCTTAGTGTGGATTTGGAAAGTTGGGCAGGAAAAATGCATGTGGGAAAAGTCACTAGTGGAATATAAGGTTTCAGCCAAAACAAAAAGTAGGAAAGCAAAGTTTGGCTCCCATACTTATAACCTACTTCACTCATCATCCATTTCAGCTATTAAGTTGATTTTTCTTTATAAAACTAGGACAACTGCCCAAGAGTCTACAACCCTGGTCAGTATGACGCAGACAGGGATGATGTTGGTGACAGCTGTGACAACTGTATATTTGAAGCCAACACGGACCAAACGGACACCGACAACAATGGAGAGGGTGATGCCTGCGCTGTTGATATTGATGGTGACAGTAAGTGATCTCTTCAAATCACGTCAAAGCAATTTCAGTCTTAAAAATACAGAAAGACATCAATATATTTTCACTCAACAGGCATTCTGAATGAGAATGATAACTGCCCATATGTTTACAACGTGGACCAGAAAGACACAGACAGAGATGGAGTGGGAGATCACTGTGACAACTGTCCCCTGGAGCACAACCCAGATCAGGTAAAGTTTCACCTTTACGTCACAGCTTTCTTGATTGACATGGCTTCATTTGGTGTAAAAGACAAATACATCGTTTAATGAAAGAAAGGAATGTGACAGCTTGGATCCATCTTCATTAAAACAATGGATGAATATTTGCCTTACATGCAGACACACTGGACATTTTGTCTGTAGGGACATTGCTTGCATACCTGAAAACAAGGGGATGCATTTATATCTTGGGTGACACCTCTCATATGGAGGCTGTTGAATCACAGTAGAGGTGTGGGCTGTTTGAAGAGAGGACAACGGTCTAACAGTGTGAGGAGCTGGTCTCGTTGAATCTCATCATAAAGGAATTCTGTTCTTCCCCAGATTGACTCTGACTCAGATCGCATTGGAGACAAATGTGACAACAACCAGGACATTGATGAGGATGGGCACCAGAACAACTTGGACAACTGTCCCTACATCCCCAATGCCAACCAGGCTGACCACGACAAAGATGGCAAGGGAGACGCTTGTGACCATGATGATGACAATGACGGCATCCCCGATGAAAAGGACAACTGTCGACTCGCCTTCAACCCTGATCAGGTGGACTCTGATGGTAAGCTCCTTAAAACACTAGTGATATTCATTTCATGTGTGCCATTTTGCAGATTCTTGTTTGTAATTTTCATTTTTCCAAACTTTTCTCAGGTGATGGTCGTGGCGATATCTGCAAAGATGACTTTGACCAAGATAATGTCCTGGACATTCATGACGTGTGTCCTGAGAACTTTGCCATCAGTGAAACGGACTTCCGCAGATTCCAAATGGTTCCTTTGGACCCCAAGGGTACATCTCAGATTGACCCCAACTGGGTAGTGAGGCATCAAGGCAAAGAGTTGGTGCAGACTGTCAACTGCGACCCTGGCATTGCTGTTGGTACGTAACATGGACAAAATGATGCTGCTTCAAGTAAATGAATGCAAAGCGGTGTTAGGTCCTAACAGCTTCTTTTTCTTAAATTTAGGTTATGATGAGTTCAGTGCGGTGGATTTCAGTGGGACGTTCTTCATCAACACAGACAGAGATGATGACTATGCAGGGTTTGTGTTTGGCTACCAGTCAAGCTCCCGCTTCTACACAGTGATGTGGAAACAGATCACACAGACCTACTGGTCCAACACCCCCACTAGAGCTCAAGGCTACTCTGGCTTGTCTATCAAAGTGGTCAACTCCACCACAGGACCTGGTGAACACCTGAGGAATGCCCTGTGGCACACTGGAAACACCCCAGGACAGGTAAGACTATCATTATTGACCTGTGGCTCAAGACATAAGGTCATGGTTGAGGTTATTTTCCATTTAACCCTTGCAACTTTTCATTTTAGGTGCGCACTCTGTGGCACGACCCTAAGAACATTGGCTGGAAGGACTTCACTGCCTATAGATGGCATCTCACCCACAGACCCAAGACTGGACTTATTAGGTAAGTTCAAAATCTTGTTCACTAGCAGTCACAGTTTTTATAAAATAACACCAATCTCATGGGATTGCATATTTATATATTTTTTAGAGTGGTCATGTATGAAGGAAAAAGAATCATGGCTGATTCTGGAAACATCTACGACAAAACATACGCTGGAGGGCGTCTAGGCCTGTATGTCTTCTCTCAGGAGATGGTTTACTTCTCAGACCTCAAATATGAATGTAGAGGTAAGCTCCTACATTACAGCTCAACACTACAAAACAACTCATTTAGAGCTAAATGTTCAACTTGCTTTCCATTTATCTTTTTTTCCAGACACATAACTGCATCCACGAACCTTCCAGAAGAATGTATCAGTGCAGATCTACGATGAATGGCCTGGATCAATTTCAGTTTAACTTTTTCTTTCTGAGAAATGCACATCAGAGGTATGTTGAGCGAGTGAGCTAACATGGGGAAAAGGACCTCAGGAGTTCAAGCCAAATGAAAGATGATAAAACTGCATCAAACTCAAATCGTGAGCTCAGCTCTATAAAGAAGTGGACTTTCTCAGTCTGTCTCCCCTGATCCACATTGAAACAAGGCAACCTTTTTAAATTTTTTGCATAGTTTTTGCTTTGCACACCTGAACTGTTATTCCTCTGTGAACGAGGGGAACAAAGGGAAACGTTTTTTTTTTTTTTTTTTTACATTTTTATACTATATTTTTGAGCATTAACATACATCTGCTGTGGACTCTAAGATGCGTTGCTCAGTATGAAGAAACGAGTTGGTGAACTATTTTTTTAGGCTGGGGATAAAAATCCCCTGTGAAGGAACTGTTGAGGGACCATGGACAGTATGGAATGACTGTTACTATCAAAGAGAGTGAATGCTGTGTGATTGTGCATGTTTGTCACCCAACAAGCATTAGTGATGAAGAAAACCCAAGACAAAATCTAAATTCCTTTGATGATGACTTACACCAGACGTGCTGGTCCAGGACATTACTCCTCTCAGGAAAGAAACACAACAAGCAGGAGAGCATTGAATTCAGGACGGCCCCAAAGTAGACACAAGACACTGTTTTGAAACATAAATTAACCACAAATTTTTACTGAGCTCAGATTTGTACTTATTCATCATACTTGCTCATCTCTGCGTCTTGCTATCATTACATATCATTAGCAATCTGTTGCATCCTTTAAATATCTAAAAGCATACAGTTGAGAGAGTAAAATATCAAAGTATTCTGCTTCTGCACAGTGTGCATGACCAGTGTGCCTGAGTGTTTCTGACAAAGAGGGAAAAAAGGAAACCCTTTATGTACAAATATTACCTCATATTTTTTGTCTTGAGGCCAGCAATATGCAAGAATCACTTGTCGTAGCAGCAGATTATAAATTTGTTGGCTCCTTTTTTTGTATCTTTTTTTATGCTGTATATAAGATATTTTTGTAGTAAAGAAACCAAAACAGGAAAGGGTCAAATAAATGTTGTCTTGACTATGTTTTGCTAAATGTATTTCCTGTGCTCTTTTGATAAATTATTCTGTTTATGATATTTGTGTAGATATATGCTATTTAAATAATTTATCTAGAGGTGTAACCTCTTATGGAAGCGTTTCTATCTGTATAAACCTTTTTGCACACTGACATGAGGATGTCTGTTTTTGTTTATTTTTTGTATGTCCTTTTTATAACTATTAGTGAAGCTTTTTCTATAAACATTTGTACCATAGTTTCTACTCAGAAATGCTGTTTATACTCCTGGTATTTTGTTTTGTTTTTTTTCTTTTGTAATGTCAAACAATAAACTCTTCTCAAAAAGGGACTTGAAGCATAAGGGTGTCATTTTGGCCTAAAAAAAACGTTTTCAGTGATTTTTGAACAGTGAAAGAAGATGAGCTGTTTCATATAACTGGAATCCACATCATTATATCTCAGACATTACACAGGCGTCTTCTTTCGCCTTCGAATAGTGGCAGACAGAAGGAATTTTACATTGCAGAGTGATGAAACCTTTTATAAGTTTTGGCCATGATCCATTTCAGAATGTGCCATTAAATTCTGTAGTTTTCTTATATAAACAGATGAGCCATCCAAGCGTTCCTACGCTGCACCAGTGTGTCATCTGCAAACAGACTTCCAGCAGCTAGTTTGAGCTTTTTTCATGGTCAGAAAGGGCTGCTATCTGAAACCCAGACAGTCTGAGTTAGCGAGTTAGCTGCAGGTCTCTTTACATTAAGAGTGACCTCATTCTTACCATAATGAGCTCACTGGGTTTCCATTACCACAACTGAGCAGTATACAAGATCTTCCACTCTGGAAAGACATTGTGTGGGTTACATACACAGCATTTGTTAAAAAAAAAAAAAAAGATGCTTTGAAAATAAGGGAAAAATGTTGTTTCCATCTATACAATCAGTTTGTAAAGTGATAGCATGTGCTTCCTCAAAGTCATTGCTGAGGTGTCTGTTTAGATTCTCTGGTCGTCTCCTTATAGGATTTAAGCCACTAACGTGCTTCGAGAGAAGAGGAATGTGTCCAGTGCCAGGAGAGTTAAAAGACGAGGGCAAAGGGTCAGCCAGGTGTGGACGAAGGTGCAAGCAGGAGCAAATTGAAACGAACGAACTCCTGCACATGCATTCTTCTCCAAGCTGGCAGTGGAATCCATGAATTTAAATTAAAACAAAGCTCACACGGGGTCCAGTTTCACAGGATCCTACTAATCCTCTCTGAACACATCATCAGACGAGGCAGGAATGGTTGGAATTCTTGGAGTTGGAACTGGAAATAAAAATCCCTACAATTAAGTGCAAAAACAGGCTTAAAAATGCTTAACTTTAATGAGTAATTAGGTTCAGAGCACACGCTCAGTTTGTGAAGCAAACTAGTTTTCTGTTCTCATCGGTGATCCATCAGATAATTTAATAGGGTGAGCCTGCTTCTCCGTTTCCTCATGCAGAGACACAAACAGAAATCAAATCAATGATCTGAAATCCAGCTGTATGATGGAAAACACAACAAGCTTTTAGATTCAAAATCATATTTAATCCTTGTTTTTGCACAATCGTCTGATGTCACTTTTTACATAAAAAACCAATGTAAATATTTGCATCTTGCATGATTTTTATGAGTGCAATCAGTCAAATTTTATGATGAGCACTGATAGGACTACAGATGTTTTAACCGTCCCCCGGTGTGGTGTCACTCTGACGGTCGGCGCTCCAGGACTCTGTCAGCTCACAGGCATCCAGCGGGTGAAGCAACTGCTCCTCAGTGAGATGTGGTGACTCATTCTGCAGGGAAACACAAATAAACCTGCTCCATCAAGAACAATAATCAATATTTGTTTCACTTTCAGATCCAATTTGCGTGTGTAATCCACATCATGAGAACCCAGCGTTTTAAAGGGAACTCTCAGCTCCCCCAACATCCTCTCAAAATTTGTTCCCAACAAATTAGCTGGATGTAAAACTCATTTTTTGACAAATGTGGATGATGTGCAGTGTTGATACATAACCAGACAGAAGATTGGCACCTAACACTAATATAATGGTACGCTGCTGCTTAGTTGGAAGCTGTTTGGGGAAAGAAAACACTGCGCTTGGATGTAAGAATTATTTTTCTAAAGATAAACCAAACTCCTCACATGCTGTCTGCTTTGGACAGCATGTGAGTTCAAGGATGAAAGCCAACTGTTTCAAACTGAGTTAGGAGGAAAAGTCGTCTGTTCCTGGGGATTATGTGTTATCTTGCAAATCATTTTTTATTTCAAATCTTCTGGCTGAACGGGCCCTGTAAGTCTTGTATTATGAAGTTGAGGTAGGACTAATTTACCTGTATATATGAGTCCTCACAGACAGTTACCGTCTCCTGGGGCGAAAACGCTGCTTTATTTAAGCAGCTGTAACTCAAAAATATCCATTTGTTTCAAGAACATCCACTCGATGCTTTTCATGACATGAGACATGAGAATTATGCCTGAAACGTGTCCAGAGGAGCAGAATTTTAAATGTCCCTGCTTGAATAATCATCTTCATCCCTCTCTCAGCACGTGTGCTGTTTCCAGCTGTCATTACTGAACAGAATGTCCCTGGTTTTTAAAGTAAACACATCCTGACCCAGTTGCTCAGGATCCAATCCTAAACACATTGATAACAGATTTTTACAAACTTTTTAGATCAGCTCTAAATACTAACGCTGTCATCTTATGAAGAAATGTGGTTGAAGTCTTAGATTTGGCTGAAGTTTAAAAAAGAGTGGACAAAGTTAAGAAATAGGCTTTCAGAAGAAGAAAAAAAAAAACACTGTTGACATCATATTGTGACCATATCTAAGCAACCTCCCCTGAGAAAATATCACACCCTGTCCAATTATTCCCCCCCTCTTGCCTACTAACACTCTATCTCAAGGCGAAAATCGCATTCCTGCGTCTCATCTATCCCCTTTAACTGAGGCCATTAGACAACATCGATCACCTGTCGACCAGACCACCCCCTGAAGCCCTCCAGCTCTTCTCAACAAACCAGTCGCTGATAGATATCTCTGTCAAATCCTTCACTGGGTTGGACTGTGCTCATTAAACCCTCGTTATGACTCAAAATCCCCCAGACTTACAATTTCAATGTAAACTGAATATATATGCCTGTTTTGTTGATCTTTGACTTGCATATAGCATGACATGGACCTGATCCTAAAACTGGTAAACCCCCCCCTGACAGCAGACACTCCTCTATCATGAAAATACAACAAATTACTACAACTCCTTTCAATCAATATACTCCACCAAATGCTGCTTTAACACGCCTGATTGAATCAATGGATGATGACAAGGAACTGAAAAGGATCAAATTCACATCAAATAACGAGTCAATGAATAAATACAGAATAAAAGCAAATAAGATGAAACTGTATTGATAAATAATGAACATTAGATCCCAGCTACAAAAAAAAGCAACATTTTGATCAAAGATTAGGTATTCAGTCACTTTCCAGTATCACTTTTCCACCAAAACAGAAAAAAAAAAAAGACAGAGCTGCTCAGTCCTGCAGCTACTGGCCTTGCATTGGACCATGGCCTCTGGAAAGCTCATAAATGGCTCCTGTACACACACACACACACACACACACACACACACACACACACACACACACACACACACACACACACACACACACACACACACACACACACACACACACACACACACACACACACAAAATGCAGTATAACACAAGTGTGTGCTGCTCCATTTTCAAGGTCTCTGACTTCAGTCACATATTTGAACTTTATCAGCCACAGACCCAGAGGGCAGCCCTCCTCTAATGCACAGAGGAATTCTATTCATTCAGTTCAGATAACTTTTTAAGCAGCTTTCGACTGGAAAAAAATCATGTCAGGTCATCTTTTTAATATAACACACCTAGAAGATTAATTAAATCAATCTTTTTGCTCACAAAATCTCCACTTTACCCCCATTCTTCTACACAGCTCACTCTATATTTAAATGAAAGTTTAAAAAGAACTTGACAATGTTCTTCTTAGGCGCTTGGTTTATGTTACTCAGCTGTGAACTGGATGACTCTGTGAAGTGACTGGGATGACAGTCAGCTCTCAGGTCATGGTTCTTGACAGGAAAAAGGTGGAATGCTCCCTCCAGGTTGGGAATGCGTTCATGCCTCAAATGGGGGAGTTCAAGTTTCTTAGTGTTCTCGAGTGATGAAGCAGGAGATGGACTGACAGATCGGTGCTTCGTCTTCAGTAATGAGGGCGTGGCTACGGTCTGTGAAGGTGAAAAAGGAGCTGAGTCAAAAGTCAAAGCTCTCATTTTACTGATCCATCTACATTCCAACCCTCACCTATACCCTAGCTGAAATGAGCCCTTCTCTGTGGAGCAGTGCTCCTCCACATCACAAAGGAGTCAGCTGAGCTGAGGTGGTTTGGACATCTGATTAGGATGACTCCCATGGAGGTTTTCCTCTGGGAGGAGAAACCTGGGAAGACTGAGAACTCACTGAAGGGATTATGTATCCTCTGGCCTGGCTGGGAATGCCTTGGGGTCCCCCAGAAGGAGCTGGGGTGTTGCTGGACAGAGGGAAATCTGGGCTTCCCTCCTGGACCTGTTACACCAACTTGGATAAGCAGAAAAAAACGGATGAATGAATGAGTTACTGTGAGTTTGGTGTGATTATTTTGTCATGTCTGTGAGGTCTGGATGTTTGGAGCTTTTATTATAAATATATTACATTTTTATTACCCATCTAACATTATTTATGATTTGTCTTAACATATCACATCAGATAACATTCATTCCTCTGCACATTGACCTTTTATATTCTAAAAAGTGAGTTTTTATTACATGCATGTTGAATTTGTGTTCCTCATTGTTTAAATCTCATGTGTACATCATTGTAAAGGTTTTTTTCTTGAGGAGGCTTTTACTTTTTTCACATGAAGTATTTTGTCTTCACATTTTAGGATTTTCTTCATCAGTTTATGTCTTTAATACACTTTAAATATAGTTTATTTGACACAATTTGGGGTTTCTGTAATTAATTTAGTTCTCAGTTCATTTGTATTTAAAGTATTTTCAGTTGTGCATAATTCTTTTTCCCTGAATTTCCCAGCAAAACTCAACTGTTCATCTGTAATCACTCACCTTGTGCAACTCTCCCAGTGTATCTAGTCCACCGTTTCTCAGTTTCATATGAGCCAGATGCTGCTGATTATTGTTGCCTGGACTTTGGGTCCACTTCAACCACATTTACATTATAAGAACAAAACATCTCCAAGGTCAAATTGATCATGGATTCTGTTTTGACCCAATTAGGACACTTGACCCAAAACTTCTCTGAAATCTTTTTTTTTTTTTTTCCAGTTTATGCCAAATGTGGTTACCTTCAAATGAAAGTAAAACATCTTTAATAATCCACTGATTTTTGTTCTTTTATTCTGTCAAGCAAACCTTTTTTTGTTAAACTTAGTTTATATTATCATTTTTCATTTACAAGCCATTTGTAGCCTCAACAAATACATTATATCCTCTGAACTTTGACCTTTGTGATCATCACTACAATAACCCATCTTTTTCCCAATAACTTGGATTAAAATGACTCTTTTATTATGTTGTAACCTGAATCAACATTTTCCCTAGGACCCGGTCGTGTCGGAAGACCCAGAAGACTTTCTTTAGTTAATAAATAAACTTAAAGACTCTTTGATGTCTCCTTCTAAAGGACACTACCTTTAATCCACTGTCCAGAAATGTCTTAATATGATTAATGCATTTTCTTCCAGTATTAATGAATGTTGATCCTGCATCAGTATTATTTCGTGTTTCTACTTTTGCTAAAAGGTTAAATCATATTAATAATCCATTCAGGGGTTAAACTGGGATCTTTAAAGATGAGAGCCACGTGACTTGGTAAGCTCGTTCCTATTGGTCCACGCGTCAAAAAGATTCCACCATGTAGACTTCCAGCCCGGAAGTCCTCAGTTCTCGTTCTGCCAGCAACGAGACAAGGAGCGCACCTTTTTCTCAGCTACACGGTACGCTCAGGTGCCGACCTTCCCTGCGGGTCAAGCCCCGTTTAAAGTTGATGGTATTTCCCCTGCTCCGAAGATAGACACCACCTGTCGGCTTCTGTTTCACCTGCCATGGGGAATGAACAACTAGCCTCCTCTCCCAGCCAGATATGGGACTGCTGAGCGACTCTCGGACTCTTCCGTGCCTTGGGGCGGTTCCACCTGCCGCCTCGGGGATCCGAGGGCCGTCCTGGCCAACCCTACCCACAGACGACCCTCCTCGACCACGCCGAATTGATCCACGGAGCGTCTCAGCAGGTAACCACCTTCTGGTAACCGAGGCCTCTTGATAAGTAACACTCCCATTAACTTAGTCTCCAAACTCCCCTCATAACTAGTTCGGTAATTCCCTAGATATCCATATATCACAGGCCCTCGTCATTAACTCTCAGCTTAATGCCATCAGAAGAAACTCCCTAAGATGCAAACTTCCTACCTCCTATCTCTGTTCGTTCGTTCGTTCAATCTGTTTGCTTAATAAAAGAAGTGTAGTCTAAGTCTGCCTCCGGTTTATATCTTTCAAGTACAAGGTACGTAATTCCTCACTTTGAATATCCAGAATCTAGAAATATCCCCGTAAGGTCTAGTGAGCGAAAGCTTCAGAGAAATTCTCTTGTGTTAGACTAACAAAACTTGCTAGATCTCTACGGAAGTGTGTGTGTCTATTCTAACAATAACAACAGGTTATAATATGCTACACATTTGTGATGATACAAAGTTAAACCTCTGAAAAACATTTTAAAAAGGTGAATACCATCTACCGGTATTTATGTCAGGAGAAATAAAACTACAAACAGACAGGTCATAATAATCAGAAACACAACTAATCAACAGGCCCCAGCAGAGTCTGATTAGAAAACAAATTTGGCCCTTGAGCACATTTTCTTGATGACCCCTGGTTTAGACATTTTGTTGTTTCCATAAACATTTCTAAAAACAGCTTCACTTTCATTACAATAAAAGGCAAAAGTTGATGTAAATGTTATGTAAAGGGCCTAAAGACATTTTCCAAAAACAGTTAAGGTGCTGCAGTAAAACCACATGTACACTAAGAGAGAGAGAAGACTACAGCATCTCTATCAGAATGATGATCTATGGTGGATCAGTGGGATCAACTCTTATTGTGCATCATTAAGGAGAGGTGTGAACTCAAGTCACATGACTAGGACTCAAGTCCAACTTGAGATATGACTTTGATTTTATTAGACTTGACTTGATGAAATATCAAAAACATTGGGACTTGGTCCTGACTTTAACACTAATGACTTGTGATTTTTAAAAGAATCAAAAGGAGCCAGTTGAGGTGGTTCGGGTATCTGGTCAGGATGCCTCCTGCATGGGAGGTGCTTTGGGCACGTCCTGCCGGCAGGAGGCCCCTACCTAGGACCCAGGACAAAAGAAAATACGTCTTCAGGTTGGCCGGGGAACGCCTGGGCGTCCCAGCTGAGGAGCTGGCGGACTTGGCCGGGGAGAGGATGGCCTGGGATGCCTGACTTGGGATGCTGCCCCCGAGACCAGACCCGGATAAGCGGAGGAAAGTGAGGCAAGACTTGTGACTGAAAATACCTGATATAGGGTGAACAGGTGTCCTTCTTATGTAGATAATATACTTTTCTTGAGTCAACTATTTTCCAGCTACTGTAAACACCTGATTATACAGGTGAGTGACTCGTGACCTGAACAAACTGTGTGAGAAAACGCCATTATGTCACAGGAATGGTACAAGAAGAGTTGTGAATTTATTATTTAATAAATGATCATAGTTTTATCTTTTCTAAGGTTTATTATTTCTGTTTAGTTGCATTTGATGCCTTTTTGTCAAACACCTGTCAAAACGTTTTCATGATTTCTGGGAAGTGGTTCTTATATTACTCTGGAATTCAAATACAAATTTGATCAAATTAATTGAAATAATGACTGAAAACAATTAATCTTTACGATCTCTGAATTTGCTGAGCTCGTTTTGTATTTGTGATGACTTTATGTACATGTCACTCTGTGACATGTCACTCTGTGACATGTCACTCTGTGACATGTACATAAAATACCTTTGGTTAATACCCTTGGTTAAACTCCTGACCTGGTCATCTCCCAAAGACAATTTTTATTTTTATTTTTAGTTGTGTTTTAGATGTCAGGCTACTTTCACTTTACTTTTTCAGTATTGCTGCTGTTTTCAAGCATTTATGTGGCCACAAATCTGTCAGGATTAACTCAATTTTCTTCACATCATAGCAGCCAAGATCATTCTGAGAGAGATTAACTCTACGATCAATACTCAGCTTTATTCTAGTTTCAGTGGGTCCTTGCCTTTATGTGACTTTTAGTAAACAAATGTAAATGAGAATCTTGGATGAAATAGTACATTTTACAACTAAGTGAATTTCTGATAGACCATGCCAACAATATGAACGAAGGTAGCATAAATCTAAATTCAAAGCCTAGACGCAACACAGAAATAAAAGAATGAATAAATGTTTTATTGCTTTCTGGTGTGTTTCCTACAGCTTTAAACATGCAGAGGTAACACCACTGTTTAAGAATGGCTGCCTCAATCCATGTTTACCATTTTTGAATTTGCCATTTTTGCATAGGATTATTGAAAAGGGTGTTTATCATTAATGACATAAACATTTGCTTCAAAGCAGTCTCTTTAATGCTCAACAATCAGGTTTTAGAATTAATCACAGCACAGAAACAGCTTTGGTCAGACTTGTGAATGATGTTAAGATCATCCTGGACATTTATAAACATTCTATTCTGGTTCTTCTTGACCTCACTGCAGCTTTTGATTCAGACAATCAGAATTGTTCCTCAGTGTCGTTAGGCCTATAGAGAATCCAATCTCAACTGGCTATCCCCCTACTGGTAGATTGGATCAATTGGTTACTATGAATCAAGAAAAATCAACAGTGCTTATGGAGTACCACAATGGTTCATTCTTGGGCTTCTTCTGTTTCATTTGTACATGCTCCCACTTGGGTCTATCATTAGGCAACACAATGTATCCCTCCTATGCTGATGATATACACAGTTCTACTTATGTTTCTGTCAACCACCTTAACCTAAAAATAATCTTTCCACTGCTTCACTGATGTCAAAATTGGTTAATTCACACCAGCTAGAACTTTAAGGTCAGCTAAAAGGTCTTCATGTTATACCAAGAGTTCATTTACAATCAACACATGGTGCTTTTAGTCATTATAGTCACATAATTGGTGCGCCAGTGCAGTTCTGATCACGCAGAATGCGACCACGCACTGATGAGCGTCACATCCCGCTGCAGGGCGCTGCAAAGGAGCGCTCACATACGGCCACAGAAGCTTGTTTGCATGCACACTGCAGCGCCAGCACCAGCACTGGTACTAACTCAAGACTTGCATGTCTTGTGACCTGACTTGGGACGTGAATGTCTTGACTCAGGAATTGTGTGTGTTTAGACTTCACTCAAGACTTGATTAGAAAGACCTGAGACTTATCTGTACTTTTGATTTGTAAATCAATTAATTTGTTATCCCTCTGTTCTTTGGACATAATGACAAAAACCAAGTCTGTTCATGCAGAGCTTTTTGTTAAACTTTTCTGTGTAATAAAAGTAATTAAACATAAAAGTAATTAAACAAAATAAGCAGAGACATAAAACTGGTGTCAAACAGCAGGTAAAATGGAATGCAATGTAGAAAGTGATGAAAGCTGCTGTTTTTTTTTTCCATAGCTCCTCTTTTCTGGCAACCTTGAACACAACTTTATGGGGAAAAAAGTTCAGAGACTGCTGAGTTGGCAGAATGACGGGTCTCAACTAATGCTGAGCCCAACATATTTGGGTCAGCTGCCACGGTGGCTGGTATCCATGCTCACCTTGAGAGGACTGAAGGTGTAAAGCTGAATCTTGTTTAAAGGTTAAACATTCTTTCCTTTGTCAGCTGTTGGGTTAATTGCACTTGCAGAACGAATATTGAACGTTAAGAGGAGGTAAAACTGATGGCCTTGGTCAAATCAGAACAGGACTTCCTTGCTGACACTCCCTGTTTTACGGTAAATGGGGGAATTGTCCTTCCTTTTGCAGTTGATACAGGAATTCAGCCAAATGAGGCTACAGGAAAAAAATTATTCAGATCAGTCACATTAATCCTCAAGAAAAGCTGCTTGTAGACAAGTAAAATATGAAACAGTAGTTCACATTGCAAAGCAAAATACTGTATATGCTCAGAAACTCAGAAAAAAATTGGTGTGAAAATATAAAGAAATGTAAAAAGTATTCACTGCCTTGCAGATTTCTTGCTTTTGCTTTTTTGTCACACTTACTGTATGTGTTTCAGATCAGCCAACACATTTCAGTATCAAACAAAGACAACCTGAGTAAATGCAAAATACAGTTTTTAATTGAGGATTTGTTTTCTGAAGAAAAAAGAAGCTATCCAAACCAACCTGACCCTATGTGAATAAGTAATTTCCTTATGTGTTAAATTAGGCCTGATTACTGTCAGACCTGTAGAATCACTTCAACAGAACCGGTCTGACAATATGAGGTAGGCTAAAAGAGCTCAAAAAACATCATGTCGCATACTAAAGAAATGGAAAACCAAAAGAACAGAGAAAAACATCTAAAGCCCTGCAGGCCTCACTTGGTCAAGTTTAAGGTCAGAGGTCATGACTCAATGAAAGACAGGACAAAAATGGCCTCCATGGGAGTTCTCTAAAGCTAAAACCTCTGCTTACAAACAAAAACCCCTCAAAGACCGATCACCACCTTTTCCAAAACAAACATCTGGTTCATCCCAAAGACTTTTGGGAAAATATTCTGTTGATTGACATTTCAGAATTTCATTAAAACAGTCATACCAACAGTCAAACACGGTGGTGGTAGTGTGATGGTGGTAGCTGCTTTGCCGCTCTCTCCATCAACAAATCCTAAAGGAGAATGTCTGACCTTTGACCTTAAATTGTTCATGCTGACAATCTTCTGGGAAACAAAGAAGAGTGGAAACATCATCCCTCCACAGCAAAGTGACAGGCTCATCATCCGTCTGATATTCTTCAAAGATCTTACACATTTAAAAGTGACACAAAGCAAAAACAAAAGAAAGTTCATATTTTTTCACACAAAAACTGGACATTTTAATATTATAATCCAAAATAAAACCATATAAAGAACCTGCAGAACAGGTAGACACTTCAGGGATAAAAAAAAAAGCAGCAGGAGAGCGTTTGAGTTATGGAGGTTATACAAATCAACTTTATGAGTACACTGCAGCTGCGTGAGGCTGGTTAAGAATGCCCTCCCAGACAAATTCTGTGCCAATAAATCTTTTCAAACCACAAAACAAGCCCGCTGGCACTGAGATTATACACAGCTCAGGCTGGAGTCACTCGCTGGGTTCAGACGTTTAGTGATAACATAAAACGCAGTGACTCACAAGGAAATGCAAAGAGGTGTTTAGCGACTGGTGGGTTTGATGTTCTGTGATAATCAGGAAAGATTGTTTCATAAAAATAGCTTCAGTGACTTTGCTGTAAGGGTGTGGCCGCCCCTTATGTTTACTGTTTGTGAGCCTCTTTAATGTTTAAATCAGGCGTATTTACACCAACTCGTGTGTCATCAGTGAGTCAGGTACAACATGAAAATACTCTAGAAACAACTCTATAGTACTCTACCAATACAATACAAACAAGTATGTCTCTGATGGGGTTTCTGTGTTCTTGTTTTGCACATAAAACTTAACGTCCTGAATGTCACAGAAAGCAGGAATCAGGTTTATTATCCACTTTGTTTGTGGAACATTCTTGCTTCGTGTCTTAAGCGACAGGATTTTAGAGACAGAACTTCTGGTTATAACTCTGCAGAGACCCCCTAAAACCTCAAAGTTTCTAGGCAGCGAGGACTGAATCTTGACTGAGAATGCTTAAAAAAAAACAATGAAACACAACGGAGGGGATAAACCTTTCAGTGGAGAACATTACCTTCCTGTAAACCGTGACGCGAGCATGTTGGTGTGGCGCACGGAAAACATTCTGGACCTGCAGAGACCGGAACGTGGTTTTCCTGTCCTCTTTATTGCGCTTGAGAATGAGCTGTGTGCTTGTACTAATTTGTCACACGTGTATCAAAAGAGTGTTTAAAGCTCCATATTGTCAGATGTAACTCCTAATCTGTGTGTGTGTGTGTGTGTGTGTGTGTGTGTGTGTGTGTGTGTGTGTGTGTGTGTGTGTGTGTGTGTGTGTGTGTGTGTGTGTGTGTGTGTGTGTGTGTGTGTGTGTGTGTGTGTGTGTGTGTGTGTTAATGATTGTTGCTGCTTTGAACTCACAGTCGTCTCCTGGCTGAGGCCCAGGTTCTCCAGCTGCTCTTGGATCTCCTGGAGTCGTGTCTCCTGCTCTCTCCTCTCCTTTATATCCTGCAGGGCCTTCTCTCCTGGCTGCTGGTCCCCATCGCACTTCCAGCCAACCTTGGAGCCAAGGCCCTGATACACAACAGACACGGCTGGTTTGAACAAGGACGAAACACCTCATCTCACAGGGGTACACTTACAAAAGCAGCACACGGTTTACGGTAGGCACTTGGAAACATTTTAAAAAAAAGAAATAAAACGTCACCACAATCAATCCATGTGAAGTTTTCCATTTTTCTAAAACTTCTAAAGATGTTTAGATCAACATAATCCAAAGGTTCTTAACGGCTCATGAGAGCGCTCAAAGTAGAACCATATTCTTGTCAGGAGAACAAAGAAAGCTCATCTAATGTCCTTTAGGGGTACAAAATCAATCACATATTTATAGAGCTCACGTGCACGAGGTCAGGAGAGTTAAGCAAAACCTATGCAGAGCAAACATGGAAAATGGGTCAGGAGGAAATAAAAGTCACACATCAGCTGAGTGTGAACAGTGGACTTGATCACAACAGCATGGGTCTTTTTTTTTTTTTTTTCATTTTTGAGGTCATCACATTAAAATGACCAGTTTTCTGTAATGTTGAGATTCCTGGTAGGCAAACAGAAACCTGCTGCCAGGGCAGTGAAGTCAGAGGGAAGCTGGTAGTGGGAACAAAGGGATCCAAGGACAATGGAAACCAGTTTACCAGTTTGAAACCATTTGTGTACCTGTTTTCTACATGAGACATTGATTTCTTCGCCTGGAAAGGTTTCAACACAATGTGAACACAACTACTCTCAGTCTATTTACATTGCTGATGAGTGAGTATGTTCCTGGATGGGTGAGTGAGCATAAAACTGATTAGAAAAGGACATTTAATGGATTAAGAGAAAATACAGGTCAGAAAAAAGAAGAGGTAACAGAAAAAGATAAACTAACCAGTCAAGTTAGTTTTAGCCTGTTTAATTTTGGCTAACGAGCTTTACAAAGGACAAAATAATGTCCAATAATTAAACCAACTCAGCACAAGAAAAGTCTATGTCCTGCTCAGCTAGAGCTAAAAGCCAGAGAGAACAAAAGAGTTTTAAAATGATCAGTGATCTGAGCGGCTCTCATTTGCAGAGGGAGCTGTACTATTCCACAGAGGGTCTCCGTGGAAAACGTTTCATCACCTCTGGACTTTAATCTGGATCTACGAGTGTCCAACAGCAACTGGTTAGTGGACGTCAGAGTTCTGGCTATAAGTGTGGTGATTAGGAAGCTCAGACAGATAAGGTGGAGCCATTTAGGCTTTTAAAAATAAGAAATAAAAGTTTAAACTGGATCCTAAAGTGGACGGGAAGCCAGAGCCAAGAAAGCCAAAACAGGTGTGATAGGATCACGTTTTGTCTTTCCAGTCAAAATTCAAGCTGCTGCATTCTGAAGTTTATAGACACTTTATTTATAGAGAATTTACCTCCATGTGATTTTTATAGTGTTTGTTCATTAATTAAATTTTGTTGATTAAACACATTTTAATCATCAGTTGTCAATTTGAAGGCAATGCACGTGAAGTCCAAAAATCTAAAACATGATGACAATCAAGGTGATTATTACCAAATAGTTACAGGTTCAGAATCAAGTAAGCTCTGACTTTACCTTAAAGTTTAACATTATTTATTTTCCCCAGATGATCTTTTTTGGCTTTAAAAATGTTGATTTATGTGAAACCAATAGATGATGTAACTCAGATCGTGTGTTCTTTTATATTTGGTGCATGGTTAGATATTTTAATTGTAAAAATGCTTCTGAAAATCAAAAATGTCTCATTTCTTATACACATGTTAACCCAAAGAACTGGCACAAAGCTACATTATTGCTGCTGATAGCTGAACAAAGGTTGGGTCTGAGGACGCAGCGAACCAGAACTGTTATGAAGTGTCGTTTTAGTGCCATGTGGTTGAAATCTCCATCTGTCTCCGTTAGTCTGGATGGCGTGTGTGTGTGTGTGTGTGTGTGTGTGTGTGTGTGTGTGTGTGTGTGTGTGTGTGTGTGTGTGTGTGTGTGTGTGTGTGTGTGTGTGTGTGTGTGTGTGTGTGTGTGTGTGTGTGTGTGTGTGTGTGTGTGTGTGTGTGTGTGTGTGTGTGATCTAACCGTTATGAAATTGATTGATATTTCATAGATTGTCAGTAAGAACTTGCTCATGACCAAATGGTAGGTTATTAAAGACGTTGCCGACATTATAGACTAAAAATGTAGTTTCTAAATCTGTTTCGACATGTTTATATTAAGTTGTTAAACCTAAAGTCAGAGGGGCAAAGTGTTTCAACCCACCTAAATATCACACCCTGTTTTTATCCAAAATGTAGGCCATCAAATAGCAGAAACATGATGAAACCTCTTCAAAATATTGGCAAAAACAAAAATCTCCAAAATAACTTTCTGTGTGTGGCCTCACCTAATAGTGGCCCCTGTCTTCTAGCCTGGTACTAATGACAGCTTCTATCTGAGGCCTCTTTAAAGTGGTCGTTATTGGACCCTTTGGTTAAGACTCACTCATCCTAGACAGCAGCAGCCAGGACCACAACGAGATCAGACTCCTGTCATGCACCGGGGTGAGAAACACGGCTTTCCGGCTAGGAAAAATAAGAATTAAAGTCTAGCTTTACCGCCATCCTCGCACCACTAAATGCACGTTGCTAAAAACGCTCAAATCTTTGTGAGAGACAGTTTATTTAATTTGGAAACAACAGCTGCTCTACTTCTTCATAAACTAGAGGCTGCAAACCCAAAACGTGTCTTTGAGGTTTAACAGCGATAAAGCCACTGACCAGTCTGAGTGACTTGAGCTTGTTCTTTTTGTCCAAATTAGCACCATATAAAGTCTGATGAGTTTGAAGGGGAAAGCCTCGAGCCTCTTTATGAAAACCTCACTGATGTAATTATAGGAAAAACAACCTAATTCCCTCTGATTTGACCCCCCTTGTTATTTCTGTGTTGACCTGCAGCCCCATGTGTTCACTGAGACATGGCTGCAGGATCATAACCTCAACTCCAACATCTCTGCCTGGTTTTCATACGATATGAACGGACAGAGGTTTGACGAGGAGGAGAAAAAGCAAAGGAGTGTCTTCAGTTAGAGTCTTCTTCAGATCTGCTGAGACACAGACCGCTACAGAAGATCCCCCCCACACACACACACAGCTACAACAGCCTGCAATGGCTTTTTTGAAAATACTTAAACGAGTTACTTAAACATTTAATTTCCCTCTGGAATTAATAAAGTGATTTTGATTTAATTTGATAAATGTAGGAATAAAACAAACTAGATACCAAATTTATTTAACCTGCTAAGACCAGTTTTTGTCTGTTGTTTGGAATTAATAGGACCTCATAAACATAAAAAGTAACCCCTGCTTTTAAACCATATAGTTCAAAACTTCAAAAATACATCATTTTTATCTAATATTTAAAACTAAAAGAATTCCAGTCTCTCTGAATTAGAAGAAGTTTAAGTGGAACAGAATAAAATATTGTCATCCTGGAAGCCAGTGTTCTCATATGAGCCATAATATATGTCAACATGGATTTAGGTTTTTAATTGATACTTTTATTGAGATTTCACTTCCTGTTTTAAAAAGTGCTCTAGAACTGGTGTTTGTAGAACCATGCTAGTTGTTAAAGGTGCATAACTGGACAAGTACAAACAGACTTGTTTACAGGCAGCCAGTCAACCGTTTTATCATTGGAGGGCAGAATATAGGCCTTGGAGACTAAATGCATACAGGAACAAATATTTAGCTTTCAAAATCACAGTGACAAAGTCTAAGTGTCAGAATTGTATTTTGCCTTTGTTTGAAGTTTTTAAAACAACTCTGCAGAACAGTATGTAATTGCCTCAACTCCTTAACTCCCAGTTGATCACTTTGTTCACAACCCAAAAACTGCTGTAAAAATGTGCAAAAAATCCATTAATGCCTTGGCAAACTTTACAATAGAGCACTGTTCCATAATGCTTTGTTAGAATTCAAAGATAGGACCCTATCCACAAGACCACTGGACATAAACATTTAAAAACTGAAGAACTTAAATGCATTATTCACCCTTCAGACTTGAAAAGCTGATGATCTATTTTATTTGAATAAATGCCTATAAATAAATTGCAACATAAAAAATGTGCTAACCTTAAAAAGACAAAAGTGTTCTAAAATAAAATGCTTTTCACAGGTTTATATAGCCTCAGACTTACACATATTATCATAAAACCTGTGTTAAAACCTCGTTTGGGTCCAGTTCTGATGCACTGGCAGGATTACTCAGTAAATAAGTCTTTGTTCTGTAATACTGATTCACCTCTTGGAGGAGACAGAGAGAATGACGTTACTTGACCTTAACTGACTCCAACAACTGTTCTACTACGCTTCAGTGTTTGTGCTTCTTTTCCTGGAATGTACTATAGCTTCGACTCAAAGTGAGAGAGAGAGAGAGAGAGAGAGAGAGAGAGAGAGAGAGAGAGAGAGAGAGGGAGAGAGAGAGAGAGAGAGAGGGAGAGAGAGAGAGAAAGAGGATGAAGCTCTGCTTATCTCAACATCACAAGACTTCTGATAATTGGTTCTCTATGGAGCAGTCACCTGTCATGCTGTTCAAAAATGTCCAATAATCTCATTACCTATGTGGGTCAAAGCATCACCAGCAGGCCAAGAAAACCAGGACGCATGTCAACCACAATTGCTTTTGTGGATGAAAGTATTTCAGCTGAAACATCAAATAAAAATCTTTCTACAAGATTTTTACAAGCAAAATTCAAACAATATGAAATTTGAAGGGAGTCCAAACTTTAGATATCAGCCTATCAGCTCCTCTCAGCAGCTGTCATGTCCTCTGGTAATTAAAATAACTGATGCCTGCAAAGCAGAAGAAGGCTATATGATAGCCAGGAATGCTGAAACCACTATTTCCTTAGTAATGAAGAAAATCAGTTAACAGGAACAGTGGAGGTCAAGTAGAGGTCTGCAAAACAAAGAAAACCTTCTTGGAACGACTCAGAGGCATTCCAGAAATGCAAATGAAGGCTCCTGATCAGTCTTACCGCTCAGGAAGCGGTGATCACCTGTTTCACTGCTTTCCACACATTATTTATTAACATTTTCAAAAAGATAAGAACATAAAATCAGCAGCAAAATACAGTGAAATAAATACCATATGCAATTTAATGATGCTGCAAGTTCTCTAAGACAGGTCTGAGAGAAAAGCTGAAGTTTAGATATTATTTTTGGCGCAGTATGAAAAAACTAAATAGATGATAATCTAAGATTTAAGATTTAACCGTATATATCCGGATAGGATTATCTCAAACTGAAACGATGCATTCCATGTAGATTTTGTCAGTGTGAAACAGCTGCAGTGGTTGATGTATCTTATATCCAAAATGACAAAACTGTGAAAAACAGTGTGGATTGTTTAAGGCCAAACATTTCACTCCAAATTTATCGCAAACAAACTGGATAACTGAACCTCAGTGGATGAACTAGATATAATAAATTGATCACGTCACACAGTTTTCTCTTTTACGGTCACTGAGATTGGCAGTCTGGTTCTTCCCTTCAATGTGGGCTGCATCTGTAGCATGTCTCGCCAAATAAAACAGCTGGATCCTCTAACACAGATCTGTTTTCACATGTCAGACACAATAAGAAGACAACAAATGTGTTTATGTCACTGGCATAGGTCAGTGTGCTTCAACATCCTACGAAAATATGTGGATTTTTAGGCTGTTACGGCAACTTTGTGTTTCTGATTTATCAGACATTAAAAAGGACGTCCTGTGACCAGATTGTAAAAAAAAACCTTCTGAGACTATCTAATTAGTTTGTTTACTCAATCAAAACAAGCTAAATGGGGACAGATTGCTCCGAAGTGGCTAATCCAAGGAAGTGTCAACAAGAAAATCATAACCGCTGCTGCTGGCGTCAAACAAAACTAACTCATACAAGGTGCTGCGAACGCTGCGTCCTTTGCAAGGAAGATCAAAAGTGCAGAGAATTCTGTAAATACAACAACAACGAAAGTAGAAAAGAAAGAAAAATACTGAACGGGTCTTTGACTGGAAAACATGTCACTGATGTTCAATCTCACCAGCATCTTTTTGTGACCACAAAATGGCTCACTGACCGGGTTTGTGGGGGTCTTTGTCTTTATTCAAAAAAATCTGTTGATCGCATCAAGTCGTCAAAAAGAAACCAACAAATGAAAGCATGTTTTTTTTTTTTAAGCTCTAAGTTATCCATTTCCACGTGCAGCCTGCAACTCTGACTGCAGTAAAAGAAGAGTTTTTATATATTTGACTGTTATTTAAAATTCATTTTATGTAACTAGAAATATGTCTCAAACTTTAACCACATGTCAACTAAAACTGACTTGACTGCTTTTACTGTTTCTAACATAAAGATGCACCTCGTTGTGCATAATTCATTTAAATACAAACAGAATATTTCTAAGAAATGTATTAACTGCATGTGCTTGTGGCTGCACAAAAAGGCAGAAGGTGAGGTTTTTAAGAAAGAAATACCATGTTGATTCACATGGAGATGTCTGATATTGCTCAGGATGGAGCACTCCTCTCTTGCTCTGTCTCTGTTTTCTCTCCATCTCTTGAAATGTGAAGTGTAGGAGCTCTGGCTGTGCCACGTGGACCCAGGCTACCTGCCAAGGCCTGTCCACATGCCTTGCCACGAGCACTCCCTGTGAGAGCTCGGCAGCAAGCTGTTCAGAAGCTTGAGAGTCTCTTGACTTCTCTGTTTCTCTTATTTGTTTCTGCAGATGATATTTTGCGCAGCTGTCATCTGTAGGTATTTATGCAAACACAACTGCATGCATTAAACATTAAAAGGTCCCTTAATATGCAGCTGAAACCTTGCTAAGCTACGTACAGAAAAGTGATGCTCTTATAGTTTTGCACCAAAAGTTTCTCTAATTTTTCTGCACATGGATGTTCACTTATCACTATCTAAAAGTGTCTCCAGATATAAAACCTGTTTGTGTCTACTCCTCTTTTCCTGCCCCAGAGGTCGTGTTTTTTTCATCAGTATCTTGGATCCCTGTTGGCTTTGCGATTGGTGAACATTCCTGAAGTATTAGAAGATTCACTTGTGGGTCATCTGGACTGTATACATGCTTTCTTTTCAGAACTGAGGGTGGTCTGGAGTAATCACAGTTGCAAAGATCAAAACCTTCTGGCGTATCCTTCAATCAAAAAGAGAAAAATACGCTGAATGTAGACTAAGGAAGCCATAGCACCTCTATATTTCAGAAAAAAACATGTACAAATAATTAACTGTCTGATCTTTTTGAAGTTTGCAGGTAGTAGAACTAAATCATGCATTCATGTCAAACCACAGCAGAAACCCCACAATGAGTTGATTTTATTGGTAAGAGATGCTCAAAGGATTATCTCCACCCAGCATGTTTTGCTTAAACAGAATGATTTTAGTCTTTGCCAAAAAAAAAAATGAGACATGAACAATGAAATGTGAGCAGAGAGATTAGAAAGTAGGCCATGATCAATATTTATCAAAAGCATCTGGGTGGAAAAGTACATCTATTTGCATTCCAGTGGCAGAGGCTGTGTTTTGTCAAGCACAATGTGTGACCTACAAATCTGCTGCAAACACTCTTGTAAAATGAAAAAGAAACTTTTTTCAGCGGTGAAATAAAAATGTAGAGCTGTGAGATTTGCCAGCGTAACGCTTGAAAGACCTTACTTTCCTAAATCATGTGACTGTTCCTTTAAAAACCCAAGAAGGTCTGCCAAAGTCCTTAAACATGAAGTTGCTTTTGATTTGGCTCAAAAATAAAGAAGATTAGATAAAGCACAGCATTAAAGTTGGCTTATTTTTTAACAGATGACTGATTTCTCCACAATGAGCTGTCATAATGAGTGGAACAGTCAAAAGTCAGATCCCAACCATGACAAGGAAAAACCTCACTGAAGCGCTTCACACGGCTGCAGCTGGATACCACCAGTGGGAGAGGCGTTTATAAGAAGACAATAAACTGGATCTCACGGGAATCACAGGGAAGAAAAAACAGGGTGTGACAGTCATTCTCTTTAAATCATGTGAAAAACAGCAAGCGTGCCACAGGACGGCCCTGACACCTCGAGTCACATCACGCCACTGACCAGCCAGGGGGGAAATAGAAGACATTAGACGTCTGATGTTATCACAAACGCTCGGTTAAGATAAGTAACCACAAAGGAAGAAGTAGGTCAGCAGTGTGATGAGTACTGATGCTGAACGGCCTCAGACGTCTGCTTCTGGTTTGAGAAACGCAGTCGCATCCATTTCTGGTTTAAATTAGTCAAGTTTCAATAGTTCAGTGGGAACAGGAACATTTTCTTTTCAAAGAGGACAGAGTTTCATTCCCCTGTTTTGTATTAGTTTTGACTTTTGAGCCCTGTTTTAAATTTCTTAGGCCAGATCTCTTTTATTACATGTACTCAACTTAGCTACATTATTGTTGTAAGGTCCCATGTGACCAACTGTTAGCTCTGGATTCAACAAGACCATATGACAGTGTCCTGTGATATCAGACACTAGGAGATCTTTTCATGTTGGAACAGGGGCTTGCATAGATCTGGCAGGTTTTCCCAGCAAATCGCTGAAGTTAAAGATCTGGAAAATTTAAATCACCTTTCTTAATGGCTTATTAAATAATTAAACTCTGTAAATGCTTTTGGGGCCCTGGACCACCACTGTGTTAACCAGTTAGATTGCAGTGAAGTCATACTCCTCAACTCCAACAGAAGAGCAGGAAGCAGCTGTGTATGAGTTCACAGGCTACAACAGCTAAATGTGTTTGTCTGATAGTGTTTTTAGAATCATATATCTTTCCGTTTATTTCACTTCAGTGCTTTTATACAGTGTTAGCTCATAACAAAACTAATCTAAAAGCACAATACAAAAAACAACAACTCCTATTCATATCAGGTTCAAATTCAAGCCAACTGTTAGAAAATTATTTAAACTCAAATTAAATTCAGCAGAACATAAAATACCAGTTAGTCAAATCCGCCCTAAAGGAGGAAAAAGCAGATTCACTTCAATGCAGTCCCACATTCTAGCTCAGTATGAAGGGCGACAGTGGAAAGGAATGACTAGAGCCATCCAGCAGAACTGGTCTAAGAATGGACGGCCTTCTGTTTCCGTTTCTGTTAAACTGCACATTCAGATGGCTTATTAATTAATGAATAAAGGCTGGGCTGTTACCACCTGTAGGTAAATGCAAAAACATTTAACATTAATGCTAATGTTCAACAGACAAAGTCAGTGTTTTGGGATCTATCCATGATTATTGGTCAGTTGGAGGCAGACAGAAAACCAGAATATAAAATACAATGACCTGGTTGATAACTGGCATTTATGGTGTAAACTATTAGTCCATACATCGACACTTTGTGGAAGTATTAGGCATGCTTGAACAGTTGACCTGGACCATCAAATGGAAGTTTGCCAACAAAATAAAGTTTTTGCTGGTCCATCATGAAATAGGACAAAAAGATAAAATAATGTTCCAGGAATCATACCAACAAGGCTGCACTTATCCTCCTTTTTGCTTGAGTCATGGAGATTATTGCAACATGTATAATTGCTCGGTTGGTCCAAGACTAGAACCAATTTGGCGATTACAGATCGTGCACTCACTGTACGCAATTCAAGAGTTGGACACATACAAAAATGACTAGGAATATAACGTTTAAAGTCGGGGGGGGGGGGGTATTAGAAAGTAGTGAGTGTATGTGGCGAGGGTTGTCCTTCAATCCTTCAAATGGGGCAATTGGATTCCAGAGGACCTTATTTAGGGAGTTAGGGTTAGGGTTAGGGTCAGCTCTAATTCAGCAAAGCTCTCTATCATAGCCAACATTTGTGTATGGAGCCATTTTTGCAGCAGCTGTATGTTTTTGGGATCAAAAACACACATGCACCAATAAATTAGTCCTTTTTGTCCTTCTTAGGGCCACCACTGGTCAGCACTAGTCAATGCATACCAAGACCACCCAACAAGATCCCTTGTGTAGTGGAGGTACACTTGACACTCTTCTAATTTAACAACTGTTCTGAGTGTTGCCTTGCTGTCTATAATATCCTGTCCCCTGCTGGTTCCACTTGGTTATTTAAGTACAACAGGATGAAGTTCGGTTCCAAAGCTTTAATTACATGACTGGACCAAAGATGTTCAAACTGACCACAATGTGTTGGTCAAAAGGGCGTTTTCTGCCCAAAGCTCTGGTCTCCCAATTAACATCAGAAACCACACAATATGACAAAGTGACCTCATAGTCTTCCACCAAAATATATAGTGCACAATAAAACACAGCTGGAGCAACCAGAGGGAGCTGATTACGAGAGGTGCAATCAAAACCGTGACACTGACTTCAAACCGTAACGCCATTTGTTAGTTTCATTGCAGCCACACGTCTGTAAAACCCACAGTTAAAACAACATATGTATTTGTGATCGTTGCAGCGCACACACGCACACTTGCACATGCACGCAAACACACACTTAAACGCTCATGTCACCAACAAAAGCAAACTGGTATGACTGAATCTTCTTTGCTGGCTTCGAGCTGTGGGTGGTGCAGCCATTAGCGGTACAGTAGGAGGGGGTGTACTGTACAGTGATGCTTCCAGCCAACAGATGGTTTTAATGACAAAAAGCTGAAGTCTGAGAAAAGGGAAAAGAATGCAAAAAGAGCTATGTTGACAAAAGCACAAAATCACTGGTGTCCAAGGAAAGCAGCTTTGTATTCATTCAGTCCAGATCATTAGCTGTCTGACCCTTTTCCTATAATCAAAAATCACGGAGAAAGCCAAAAAAGGCCCAGAGGGAAAGAAAACAAACCCATCAAGACTATCATGACTCACCACATGAGCGACGCTGCACTGCTACCACAAACAATGATCATGATGTTTATGGCATCACAACGCAGATTTATGATTAGACAGCAGGGAAAAAAACAAATAGCTGATCAAAGTTTCCTGATATCAGTTAATTATAAAAACTATGAACTGAACTGCAACCAGAACATGGTTGACTTGTGGGCAACTAGTCCCACGTGTTAATGAAAGGGAGAGAAATGTTTCTATTTGGGAGCTGGCACTCGTCAGTGTCCACCAGCTCTGTAATTACAATCTGACAGGAGGGGTTGACTCTATCTAGGCCGGTGCCAGGCCTCACTGACTCCCTCCAAGACTCAAGCGACAGACTTGTGGACTCAGAAGCTGCAACTATGGTGACAGCATAGGACTGAAAAAAGCATTAGTGACAACCTGACTTCTAAAAACCAAGATTTAAAGCCTGTCAGGTTCTTTGAAATGACTTATTCACTGGGGAGGAGTGAATTTCTCTCTCTTCATTGATCTGAGACAGCCAGAAAAGACAAGAGAGTGGAAAATCGGGAATCTTAGACATGATTTAATATCAGCTGGGGAAAAAACAAAAGGGAACATTGGTGATGTTAAAACAGAAATATGAGGGTCTTTTTGTGTTTATTAAAGTCTGGACTGAGCAGGAAAACAGGCCAGGTCTTAAACTGATGTCCAAATGTTCCATTTAGGGAACTTTAACTAAAGGAGAAAGGTAACCGCAAGACAAAAGCATTTTTTCTTTTAAGACCTCCTTAAGGATTTATGGCTTCTGACCTGAAATGATTCACTGTGTCTGAGAGAGGGAGCAACTTAGTGTGCGGTCATTTTCTTTTTTAATCCGGTGCCACACAACAGGTGCAGTGTTCATCACTGACAATCAAAAACTGGTTTTATTTTGAATTGAACAATTTGCAGCTGCCTAACAGCATTCTCTCAGTTTCAGCACTGATACGAAGCAGACAATGAATACAGTAGATGGAAAGTTTACTTTTCCAACATTTTCTTTGACTTGTGAAAATAAATGAAATAGATGAAAGTTAGAAAGCACAAAAAAGGGACCAGAAGTCTCACTCTTGCACAATAAAAATTGCCTTAAGAATAAAAAATGACAATAGTCATTGGAGTCCTAACATTTCACCCAAATAACTAGTTTGACTTTTGCAAACAAATATAACCACCATCATGATGGAAACATTCACAGAAAATGACTTCAGTGCATCAAGTTCAAATATTAGGCTCAGTTTAAGTTTTGTTTTTCATAAAAGATCATTTAGATGAGAGCAAATTTCCAGTCAACAAGTTAAGTAAAAAAACCAGCAGCAAATGCTGTAGTCAGAATGCCCCAGTATGGAGATCATGTGCTGCTGCAGCTCTTAGATTTAAACACTTTTTCAGTTTCTTGACAGCAGTATGCAGCATCCTGGCTTTGCAAAACTCACTCTAAAAGCATTTTCTATGGACAGGTTTTGCAAATAATGAGCGCATCTGGCAATTACTAAAGCAAGAAAAAAAAAAAGAATAAACGCATGTTGACATCCTGGGAAATTTTTAGTTATGTATCTTTTGAGTTGTTTTTTATATTTGGTGCAGTAGTGATCATAGAAACTCACATTACAAAATGTGCAGGGTGCATGTGAACAAGTTTGGGGAAAAATTGCAACGTTTTCTGTTTTTATTAGTTCTGGTTGCCAAAGGTCACCATCAGCTCAGAAATTCTAGAGAACTGACCCTTTGGCCTCCCTGAGTTTGAAAACTCACTCTTCCATGTGTTTTTCAAAGTCAGAGTCTAAAAACAGATTTCTGATCAATGAAAAAAACTACTGGTAATACAAATAATTAAATCATATCAAAATTGCAAAACATAAACCATGGGTTCAGTTTCACTGAACTTATAGTAAAGTCCAGTCCTTCCACTCCTTAGAAAAGGAGAGAGAAAGGGAGTCAAGTGTCTCACTATTCCACCTAAAATCAGCTGCAAAGAAATGATCCACACACAGTATAAATCCACTGATCTAGACTTCACTAGTCCGTTTTGAAACTCACCTGAAACATGCTCATGCTTGCGTAAGAACTTTGCAAAGAGCTAATTTCCTCATCAGGAAGAAAAGGGCGGATTTTAGAGCCAATCTCGATCAGTTGCTCCAGATCTGGGGGCTCGGGGGTGTAACCCTGGCCTGTCAGGACTGACGCAGTCCACATAGCCTGGAAAAAAGAAAAAGCATCAGTAGAATATGTCATGGTCCACAGGGTATACGCCTACTTCACTCTCTGGCAACCCAAACAGAAGACTGATAAACTGTATCGAGCAAATCCTTATTTAGCAATAACATGACTGAAGTCTGACTCAAGGATGGGGCGCAGTCTGACTTTTGCTCTTGGTATTCTCTTCTGAATGAGCCCAATGTCAAATTTTGACGAATGCCTCTTTTCCTTCCTGTAACTGTGCCCCGTTGATGCTGCTGTTAAATCCCATCAAAACGAGGGTGAGCTCATCACAGCGGAGTGAGATAAGGTCGACTAATCCTATCGTTCCAAATCAGATCGTAATTCCACAAAGACCACAGCTGTATCCTCTGAACATTAGAAGGAGAACGCTGGAAACAAAACCTGGCAGGAGGAAAGCAGCAAACATAGGAGGCCTATTAATGAGGAGGAGTCAAAGTAAATCCAAAATCTTAGACTTTCCATTTTTATGGCAGTGATTATAACTTTGTGTGGGTTCATGTTATTGTTTCAGCCTCTGCAGTGATTTACTTGAATGTGGTAGAACATATCAATCTCAGGCATCAACAGAGACATTTATAACTTGTTCTCTTGAGGGAGGTCAGATAAATACATCAGTTTCACGCTCTTATGACTATGATAAGAAGAAAATTATCTTTTTTTTTCAGCATTTGTACAGATCAAATCATGATTTGAAGGTGAAGTCTGAAGAATTAGACAAAACAGCTGCATCATTTGTCCAAAACTCCAATTTATCTTTTCAACACATTTTTGGGTAAAAAAATAAATAAATAAAAGAAGCTATATTAATGTAATAAGACAAACATATTTTGCTGAATTTGAATGTCTGTGATAATTTTTTATCTGTTTTCTTCCTCATAACAAAAACCTCTGAGGTTCAGGTAAAAATTGAACATTTTTGCTTCTGTTTTGGACCTATAAATTCTCCTGCGGCTGCTGTTTCTAATGATTTGGACCTCAGGTTGCCATAGCTACCCAAAACTGTGGAGAATGCTTATATAAGAGTCAGTAACATTTTGTTAAGTGTCTGAGGTAAACAGTGAGCAGCAGCTTGTGATAGATGAGTACCAAGGGATTCTGCCAAGAACTGAGTCAAGTCCTAAGAACTGCCAAAGGCCTGGTGACATAAATAATGTGCTCGCTCTGTCTCGACCATTCATAAGAGCATGCCTCACAATAACAGGAAGTACTTCTCCAGCCCAAAATAATAAAATAAAAAATAAGGATCTGCCTTTTTAGTATCCGGCATCATAACCACAGCAGTATTGTTCCTAAATGTCAAGGCAAACATAATAAAACCAGCAGCAAGACATTTACAAAAATCCCAGCAGGCTGTTTCACCATAGCAAAGCTGCCTGGGTCAAGTTAAATGGAACCGCATGTTTAAAGGTAAGTATGTTATTTTCCCCACTTTCAAACAGGCTTCAACTCATCTGACTTTTTAAACTGGCTTCACAGCTGCCAAAGGGGTTATTAGGACAAATTAAATGTGAAAATAAAAGCGTGTGAAGTGAGAATGATGAGTTCAGACTCAGAGAGGAGGACTGGACTGCCCCAGGTGGCAAAGGGGACTTCGATGAATCCTTCAACTGAAACAAAAGCTCATTCTCGAACCCTTAATGTGAGGGCAGCTGTAGCTAATTTCATGACAACGTGACAAATGACCACTCCTGAATGTTGATGGGAAAACAGGAGGGGAGATGACTGTGAAAGCCAGATTATAAAATTAATCCAGAACATGCATAGCATGTGAACCATATGTGGCATTTGACATCTGGTTCATAATCTGAAGAGCTTTGATGAGTTAGAATATGCAACCCTGAGGCCAAGAACTCATCAAAACATGAATGTTTGACTAGTTAGGGAGAGTTTTGATAATAGTTTGATTTAAAAGGAACAAAATATAAACCCTAATCAACATCTGCAATAAAGTTTTGAGTATTAAAGTTCTACTCTGCAGTGGTGCCTCCCCCTAAGACCTCCATGCATGAGGTTTTTTAATAAAGAATATAATAAAAGGAGATTCATCCTGCAGCAAATGTCTGCTAAACCCTGATGTCAGCCTACCTCACTGTCCGTGCCTTTGGCGCTGTCCTCTTCCTCTTCGTCTAATTCCTGGAGGAGCTCAGCCAGACGTTGTTTTTCAGCAGGGGTCAAATGCATTTGGCCCACCTCACCACTTACTAGCTATTATGTTACACAGCATTAAAAAGAAGAAGAAGAAAATTATTATCCACATCAAATCGATACTCTTTTTTTGGTCTACTGGGTTTGTATGACCTAAAAGAACAACATACTTGTTCAGAAATTTGCTCCCAGTCGTGAAACAATTGTGCAACATGTCAACACACCTCAATGTTTCTTTTGATAAAGTCTTTCTGTTCATGTTTGATTTTGGAACTTTTGCTGCCTTTCAATTGCTTTTCCCCAACATCTTTATTGGTTCTTTTAAATGATTCAGTCAGGCCGTCTGACCTCATGTGACCTGTCAAACAGGATACACATACAGAGGACTTGTAAATGAATACTTAAAATATACATGAACATGGTGAAATATCACATAATTCATACAAAAATACACTAATACTGAAGCAAAACACAAAATTCATCACACTCCTGGACTTCTGTTTATTAAAAGGAAACTGTATTTTTATTTTTATCATTATTTTTATTTCCTTTGGGAAATCAACAACATTAAAACCTACAGATTTTGGTCACAAGACCCATATTGGACAAGATTGACTAATTTAATCTCTGAACAACTATTTTATGACTGAGCTATCTGCAGCTCTGATGACTTCCCTGAGCCAATGGCGCCATCAAGAGAAAAAAATTAGGTTACACAACTGAGATTTAGCCTTTTCTGGTAGTAATGCTCACTTTGATTACTGTCTTTGGCTCCATCCAGCTCACAGTCAGGAACCTGAGTTTCAAACAGGGGTACAAAGTTCTCCTCCTTTGCTGCACCTTTAACATGGCAAGAAACACATTTAATGTGTCTAAACTTTTGTGAATGTTGCTGATCTTTGAAGTTACCCATACTTACCAGTGGGTGGTGCCTCTAAAGCTAAAAAGAGCTTTGTGTTCTTAGCTTCTAATGCACATTCAGAGTGCTTTTCTGTTTCTTTCTGCAACAGACAAATTGCTCAGCATAGCATCCTAACATAAAAGGGTCACACATTTAATCAGAAATTGTTTTTAGCTCACAGGCATAGATAATTAAATACTATCTACCTTAAGTTCTTGCCAGAGTTTTGCTTGAAGATCTTTCCTTTGATGGCAAAGCTCTTTTAACTTGTTGGTTTCTGCAGCCAGCAACTCATCAAGTCGTCTCATTTCTTCAAATGCTTTTTGTAGCTCTGCATCCTCACTCTCGTCCTCTGTAAGCTCAGAGTGAGACGGATCTACACGGGAAAACTGATTTAATGTGTTTTGCACATTAAAAAATTAAGCCTCGAAAATAGAAGTTACCTTTGTCATATCCTGTGGATGAGGACTTAGTTGTAGATTCAATGGGGCAGCTCTGCTTCTACAGGAAATATTCCTAAATGACCAAACATTTTCATATTTTCTTTAAGAAAACTAGATGATTTATTTACCTGGACACCAGCAGAGTCACTGGTCAGAACAACTAGTTCAAAAGGTGCAGTAGGACGAGGACGGACACGGCTGCCTGCTCTCTCGCTCGATGCAGGTCGAGAAATATCATCCAAACTACCTCTAATAATTTCCATAGCTTTTGTTTTTAATTCGGAATCTATCAAACACATATATACATGTATGTATAGTTCCAACAAATAGCCTGGATTGCTAACAGTGTTGCACATCGACTTGTCAACTGAGTTTTTGTTTAGGTGTTGTGCTGAATAACGTTCCTCTGACACTTATAGCATCACGTAATTCAGAACTTACAACGACAAAAGCTTGTGTTTTTCCACTGCTATAAAGAATACATACATCTAGAGTGCTTTTATTTTTGAAATATGTTGGCTGCTTTTAAGTTTGTTTGTTTTTTGTTGTTGATAATTTATTTGTAACACCGAGCAAATGATTGTTGGTATAAAAAGAAATAAATGTTGGTACGCGTTGTAACTAGATATTTGTCCATTAAATGTACTGAAAACCAGGAAGTAGTTTGTCCCTTCTTGATTTTTACTCATTCTCACACGAAAGAAACAAAGGGCTTGAAATGAGTTTCCCGGGATGCCTTTGACTGCTGGGGTGCTTTTTTCGGCACAACACCGGTAAATGTTTGGTAACTACGGACGCAAACACTCCCGGATGTTGTAACTATGGACATTTGTTACTATGGGCACCATAGGACATGAGACAGCACAGCTGGTGTCTGAACCGATGCAGCCAGTTAGCGTAGCGGGTTCAGCAGCTAGGGAGGTAGCCAGTGGTTAGCTTAGAACTGCTGGCGGCTAGCTGCATTATACACATTTATAATTTTGTTCTGCTATATTATTTATTATTTTAACGTTGCTGAGATATTTTTAATAAATGTCTACACCCTGAGGTTGTGACGGTGGAGGTTACGAGGCCGTGTTTTTCTGTGCGGTAGGTGACGAGCGTTTGAATGTCCAGTTAGCAAGCTAAGGATGATAATATTGATGATTACCGCAGATACTTAGCACCTCGTAGCGATCACAGTCAACGATGGAATGCTATTTCTGATGCTAAATTTGAGTCAGCGATAGCCTCAATGCTAGCACAGCATCAACGTAATGTACAAGGTGTATTATGGAGCATCTCTTTTGTTTGGGGGGCCTTTCTCTGTCACAGCTCAAAGGAGTCGCTGAAATGTTCAACCTCTCTTCTTAGACAGAACCACTGACACATTGTTACATTTGAAATAAGTAAAACAATCAGTTTCCACCATCGCTACTGATAATTACCGAGCCAGAAAGGCTCAATTTGTATTACTATGAAATATGTCTCCCAGTGTAACTGTGGTTTTGTGCGATCAGTTTATTGGGGCGCTATAATCACACCCATTTCACTGGCAACAGTCCAAACTGCGATGTACCTGCACCATGCAGGTGTCAGCATATAGTTAGGAAGCATTTGTTTATAGGTTCACCTTTTTATTGTATCATTTCTTTATACTATTAGGTTGGGTTGAATCTGAAGGAGAAGATGTGCAATGGAATAATAGAGTCCATCTCCATTCCCTCTTGGGCCCACACCTCAGTCACTAAACAGTTCATGTTGTTGCTGCTGGTTCTTACTCTAGTATCCACTGGACAAGGTTCAGGTAAGAGATGAGCATGCCCATCCTCACTGCACACTAATATGTACAAATTATGTAATAGAAATATAACATCAATACATTGACTTACTTCATATGTTGTTTGTAGTAGAACATGAACAAAATTGTTTAAAATCATGTGTAATTTTATTTTTGTTGTCTGTAATTACCATTTATTAAATCTAAATATAAGATTAGATACGTTGCATGGGATGGCCCAAATCTGATTTGTAAAGATGCATCTAAAGGAGTACTTGCCATAAAATTGTAGTTGATGTTTAACTCCTTTTAGCTGACATTATAATATAAAAAGTATAAACTGCAAAGGTTTTAAAGTCATAACTGAAACTTTAGACTGTAATAAGTATAAATTGTTGGAGTATTATCATTGATATTTAATTATAAAGGTGGTGTTTTGTATAAATATTGTGAACCTTTTATATTTTGACACAGTATAGTCTTCCGTAGAGAGTTACCATACATCATTTTGTATTCTGGAAAATAACACAAGCTCAAAATATTTCCTGTTTAAATTTTTACTTTCTTTCACTGATTTTTTTTCCACTCTGGGATTGTTTTTTTTCCCCCACAGGATGTGTGAGGCCATACATGGTCCAGAACAGCTGGGTAAACCTCACAGACACCAACAGGGGCCTGTTTCCTGTGGGTACAGTTCTGCAATACAGCTGTGACCCTGGTTACCTGCCAAATGGACCCAGCATTCTCACCTGCACTACTATTGGACGATGGTCCTCTGAACCTCCTCAGTGCATTCGTAGTGGTGGTGAGATACAGTTTCTAACATTTCTATTTTTCTCACTTACAAAGTAATAAAAAGTAACTCTGTTGTGCTTCTTCATTAGCATGCCTGCCACTCTCCAAACCTGAGAACGGGGGCTACACCTGCCATCCGTCCCCATGTCGATTGTTTTCCCACGGCACAATAATAGAGTTCATCTGTAACGAGGGCTTTGCTCTCAGTGGGGACTATCCTTACCTGACGTGTCAGGACGGACAATGGGACGGCCCCATGGAGATCAGTTGCGTAAGCAAAGGTTGGTTAGTATAATATATATTATGCATACAGTGTAATATTTTTCCTAAATGTGAATCCTTTCTCAAAAATTATGCCAACAAAACTTGAATTTTGTAGAAAAAAAACCCCACTGAAAGAATGTCTGAAAGTATTTGTATTCTTGCAGAAAAAGGTCTCAGGTCATTTTACATAGAAGAGTTGTGTAAAATGTGTTAATTTTACCTTTTGTTACTAACATTCACCATGGATTGTCTTTTGTTTAAGGTTGCATCAGACCTTCTGTGGTGCAGCATGGTTCAACTAACCTGACAGACACTAACACGAGCCTGTTCCCAGTCGGCACAGTACTGCAGTACAGCTGTGATCCTGGATACTCGCTGGTCGGTCGCAGCATCCTCACCTGCACGACGATCGGAGACTGGTCCTCTAATCTTCCCCGCTGCATACGCAGTGATGGTAAAAACGGCTTCTCTGAATTTTATCATAGATGCACATTAATATTTATTACTCATAAATACTCAATATGAGTCATAATAACACAATAAGTGAATTACATTCAGCTCTGGTGTTGTGGTTCTATTTATTTCTGTGAACAGTTTGTCAGCCTCCATATCAACCAGAAAATGGAGGCTACACGTGCCACCCCACTCCATGCCGACGATTTCCTCAAGGCACTGTAGTGCAGTATTTCTGTGATGAAGGTTACGTTCTGAAAGGAGACTATAAGTATCGCACCTGTCACTATGGGAAATGGGACAACATAATGCCAATCAGCTGCATTACCAACCAAGGTAGATTAAAAGATTGTTCAAAAGTTAAATAACTACAAAGTTCTTTATCCGCTAAACTCTTTTTATAGTATTTTTATTTAAGAAGTCCTATAGAAATTAAGCCTGTATTAGTTTGCTTTAGTTATAAACCATATTTTTTGCCCTTGTCCCATTTCTAAGGTTGTGTAAGACCGTCAATGGTGCAACATGGCTCTAGTAACCTGACAGACATCAACAACAGCTTGTTCCCTATTGGCACCATACTACAGTACAGCTGTGATCCTGGTTACCTGTTGGAGGGACTCGGCTTTCTCACCTGCACTACACCTGGACACTGGTCCTCTGAACCTCCTCGCTGTATACGCAGTGATGGTAAAAACATTACTACCGTTTTGCGTTTACTGTCCTATAGTTTGTAATATTTTAGTATTATGATATTTTAGATATTTATTAAAATAGGAAAGAAGTTTGATTTTCATCTGCTTCTTTTTGACTCTTAGGGACACTTGTTTCATATTTAATTTCCTGTTCTATTTGAGTTTTAGTGATATGTTCTGTTAAATCAAGTTGTTCTCCTCTCTTCCCTGAACAGTATGCCAGTCCCCGTATCAGCCAGAGAACGGAGGCTACACATGCCACCCCTCCCCGTGCCGAAGACTTTCTCACGGAACTGTGATAGAATTTTTCTGTGACGAAGGTTATATTCTGAAGGGAGACTATAAGTACCTCACCTGTCAGTATGGGGAGTGGGACAGCCAAGTGAAGCTGAGCTGTGTCATGGAACAAGGTAGATTAGACAACACATTTCAACTAATGAAATGATATTTTCCAAGTTATTTCTAAGCAAACATGATTTTTATTTATGTTTTGAAGACCGCAATCCAGCTTTGCCTTTGGGGATGCCAGCATTGTCCATAGTTGCTTCCACAGCTAGCTCCGTGGCTTTCCTCCTGCTCCTGGTTGTTCTGTTTGTGCTTCTGCAGCCCAAACTAAAGTCCTTCCATCGGTGGGTTTTCACTTGATGTTTTACTTATTTTATGGCATTTAATTAAAAAGAAAAATGTGGACAAATTCTAAATGTCCTCTTTTTTTTCCCACTTAGACGTGATTACTGTGTGTCGGGGCAACCTGTGACGATCATGGTGGAGGGCGTCCAGGTGACTCTGCCTTCCTATGAGGAGGCTGTGAGCAGCAGCGGAGCCTCAACACTCAGTTCTGAGTCTCGAGTCCAGATAGTGCTGTCCGAGGGTCAGCATGCTTCAACACCAGAGGCTGGGCCCACCAGGCCTTCTTCCCTCAAACAGCAGCAGTCGGAGATGGCTGTGGTCCACCCCATGTTGCCATCCTCATCTTCCTTTTCACCTTCTGCTTGGGAGCACGGAGGTGCTGCAGGAGGCATGACGTCCTCACATAGAAGACCTTCTGCAGGCAGCGACCAACAAAGTCTGTCGCTAGACTCTGAGATGGACTACTCTGATGGTAATGTTTTATTTTAATACCTACTTATATTTACCACTTTAAACCTCTTATTTTGTAATAATCAGGATTTTTGTCTGTCACCCACAGATATGCCACTACTGAAGGAGGCCTGAAACTCGCTTCCACCTTTGGGCTCACCTGAAACACCCATTAACGACCTGTGCTGGTTAGCAGGAATTAGTCAACACAAACGGCTACAGTCGCTCGGAGGGAAGCTGTGTTTCACTATAAACAGTTCATCTGATCATCCCAAAGGAATGCAGATAAGGAACTTTCATGTGCATACATGCTTACACTTTTAAAAGCACTCTCATAGTATGTATCAGTCTGAAACTGGGTTTGTAAATGTGGATCAAATTAGAAATAATGGCATGTTTAACAGAATGAGTCTTTTAAAAAAAGACATTGTTTCTTGTGAATGAGTAAAGCTACAAACTCATTTAGGGAAATTAAAATTGTAGTCATATTTGCTTTAGAAGCATGAAGGCCATCCAACCACATTATTGATAAATAGTGAAAGTTTACAATGTCTTTAAAGAGTTTTTGTGATTTGAAGTCATCAAGTAGTGAGACTCGCACCATTCCACCTCACTCTGTAAGATATATCTGCTTGTCCATCGTAGAGGGCCTGCGTTCAACATATCTTCATGTTTCCAGATGTTTTTTCCTCTTTGCATCCATACCCTTTCCCCCAAAGGCCTTAGCTTTCCACTTCTATGCACAGGTATCTATATTATGTAGGTCATTTTGAAACTGAATGTCAGTTAACTGCCTCCACTGCTTAGCGATATTTTGTGTGGCTTTGTCAAGCATATCACTTGTACACCAGAAGATGCTGTTGTGTTAATTTATTGAGGCTGCTGGGGAGTAGACGTGTTTGTAATTTATTTGTACAGAGAAAGCTGTTGATCAGCCGTGGCTCGTGACGCCTCTGCAGCTCATGGAAACAATTAAAAGTAGATCTTTTGGCTTTGCGATTTTGTTTTTACTTTTGCTGCAGGCATGTTATACGTGACACTGTAACAGTGGTCAGGAAGAACCATCCATCACAAATAAATAGTGTACAGATTAGTGTAATGTGAGTGTTCACTTTATTTAACTAAGGGATGATTTGTTTGCTTTGTTAAGATGGTATGTTAATATATGTAAAAAGTTTTAAGTTATGTTTATTCTGTATATATGTTGATTTGATTAAATATTATTTGGTGTTGAAGTTGCTGGTATCCTTCATCTCTTTTTTAACATCTGAGATTGTTTCTTTGTTTCAATTGCAGTAATGTTTTTGCCTGCTGAAGATTTTCCTCAAATTTGGTGTAATAGTAGCTAAGAGTCACCCCCAACACATTCTCCAAACACTAACTGAGTGCATATAATCTTACAATATTACATGATATGTAGTTTGTTATTTTAAAATACTCTTAGTTTCAAACCTTGGAGATAGGCAATGTGCAAACCTTCATGAACTTCTTGTCATTTCATTTCTTTATGCATTTTCATCATAGTGCTTAATTCTCCTGTGCAAAAAAAAAAAGCCAATAAAACAATCATTTGTTGTTGACTGTTGATATTTTTACCAAAATTGACTAAGAAATTAGCAAATATTTTCTCTACAAAAGGTATTTTGCCTGTAAAAACTTAAATAGAATATTCATTCTTATTTCATCCAAAAAAAAAAGTATTTCTTTTTCAGTCTTCCAGTCCTTATTAAGTCCATCCAGGGCTTTTATTTGTCAGCAGTGTATTTCCATCTGTAATGCTGTCACGGCACTTTCACCTCCTCCTGTGTAGCACCACCGTTCTTATGTGTGCTTGTATCTGTGTAGGAGGAAGACAAAACAAGGGTTTTTATTTTATCTGGATTCAAATCACCAAAAAAAAAAAAAAGGTTTTGCATGAGTGCCTACACTCAACTGACCTTTTCTTCTCAGCCTCGCTCTACACAAACAGGCAGACAGCTTTCGCACTTACCCCCAGCTGGTGACCTGACTGTTTGGTAACATCTGAAGCATAAGGCCAGGAGGAGGGCCTCAGTACACTGGAACGAGATGTACAACAGAGGGAAGAGAAACAAGGGTCCAATGACCTGCGGAGAAAAGGCCACCTTAAGAATGGTGGTGCACAGCTGGATGTTTTGACATCCTGTCTCCATGGAGATGGTTCTGCAGCATCTAGAGGAAAAAATTGAGGTTATTACATTTCATCCCTGATATTAAAACTGAAATATTTTTTTAAATATGCAATATACGTCAAAATGTTTGGATAGTAGTTTGCCTAAATATATTTTATATTTACATTTAAATACCAAAACTTTTTGTTTACTCAAAAAAGTTCCGATAATTGATTAATTTGGCATTTTAAAGTCTCAAACAGTGAGCGTATCCCCTGAATGGGGTGTTCTCTGCTGCCCCCTGTATTTAACATGTCATCAAACAGTTTGCACCATAAAAATCTAATAATAAGCACTAGTTTTTAGATTTGTATTGTTTCTGGATGTTGTTTTCGTATGTGAACACTTTAAATACACATAAATAGTCCAGTTTTGCACTTTCTATTTTTCTACTCTCAACTTGTGCAAAACATTTGTTTGGTGCAGTCAGTTTGTCACATTTATCTAAAAAGTGCATCGTAAAATAGCTGGGTTACCATGTTCTCCTGGCCAGGGTTGTTGCAATTTATGCACTTTTTGTGTTTAAATACTCATTTAGGGCAATTAAAGCAACGCTCTAAATGTTGGAATCATCCAAAACCTGATCATACAAAAATTTTTGGGTGGAAAAAGTGTTTCTCTTTAAAATTATTTTTGCTTTTTGTTTCATCTTACACTAAGCACAAAAGGTTGTTGTTAGCCTGCAGTATAATGAACAGATGGTGAGAAAGTTGCCCTTTTTTAGAATCCTGTTTGAACTGAGTGAACAAAGGGAGTTTGTGTGTTGTCACTTACTGTGAACTGAGCCTGCAAACGGCAGACATGACATATCCCAACATAAAACCAATCAGAGGCATCAGTGCAGCCACACTGACGATGTCCGGCATGAAGATCATCCATATCACATCTTTGACAGCCAAACCCGACAGGACAGAGATTATGATGGTGAAGATAATCAGGATGCTGATACCAGCCTGTCAAATAAAGTAGGACATTTTACAAGGGCCACTTCATCACTTTTAGCTGTTTTATTTACATCATCATCAAATATCACCAAGACCTGGTCTTGGTTAACAATGACTTTCTATTTATTTGGATCACAAACCACTCTCATCTTATTTTGGCAAACACATTTTGACCTTTACCTTTTAAGCCTTTACAGAGAGTCTTTTGATGTACAGTGCTGCAGAAAATAGTTTCCCTCTTACAGATTTCTTCTGTCACCTTTAAATGTTTCAGCTCAGCAAACAAATTTCAACATCAGGCAAAGATAATCTGAGTAGATAAACTCAGCAACTGACCCCCTTGTTAAACCATAAATTAAACAACCTGTCTGACAATGAAGCAAGCTAAAAGATCTCAAAAATCTATACCCATCATGCCCTGTTCAAGAACTCAGAACAGCATCTAAAACCCTTCAGGTTCACTTGATTAGGTAAGAAGTCATGATTCAACTACCGTAATTTCCGGACTATAAAGCGCACCTAATTATAAGCCGCAGCAGCTAAATTTGGGGGAAATTGCAGATTTGTCCACACATAAGCCGCACCGGAATATAAGCCGCGGGTGTTTTAATGCTAATGCAGCAGGGGGGCTGAGGGGGGAGGGAGAGGTGTGGAGAGCAGTTGTCTGGCTGCCACTTGGGTGAGGAATCCGTTGGAGGTGTGAATGGCTGTTTTTCAATAGGATGAGTTGAAACATTAAAGATAACAAAAGAAGTCAAACTGCCTTCATTGTCAAAGGTGCAGCTGTGCAAAAGGGCGGGGCCATCAGTTTCGAACAGACCACTTGTCAGTGTTAATTAGTTGCAGAATGTTGCAAAAACAAAGAAAACACGTAGGAAAACGGCTCACCAATGAATGGCTCCCATCAAAGAACCATTAGTCCCATCACTACTCCCGACTCACGTCTGTGTAATCCTGCACGTAGTCAACAGCGCGACCACCACCCCCATACCCCCCTTATACCGCCATTGGGTAATCTTTCGTGAAAAGCACATGATTGCGCAACCAGAGGTAGCGCTAGACTTTTTAGTTTTTAGTCATCTCATCGGGATCTCTGGCAAGAACCTCCAGAGACTACAGTACATCCAGAACAGCGCTGCCAGGATCCTGATGAGGTGCGCAAGCATGAGCACATCACCCCCATTCTGAAAGCACTTCACTGGCTCCCTGTCCCACTTAGAATAGAATACAAACTCTGCCTCCTCTCCCACCAGTGCATTTACGGTCAAGCCCCCCACTACCTAAAGGAACTCCTCACTTCCCCGACCACACGCATCCTTCGCTCGCATGGGAGATCGGGCTTTTTCCTCTGCTGCTCCGAGGTTGTGGAACTCCCTCCCTGTCCACTTAAGGTCTCCACAAACTGTGGATGCTTTTAAACAGAACCTGAAAACCTACCTTTTTAGAAAAGCTTTTTGTTAGTTTTATTCTGTAGCCGCCCCTTTTACTTTTTTAAACTTGTTTTATGAGTGTTGACTCAGCTATTTTAACCTTCTCCGCTGTAGCACTTTGAGATTGCAAAATATAAAGTGCAATATAAGTTAAATTTATTATTATTATTATTATTATTATTATTATTTGACTCACAGGGTTAAAAAAAATCCAGTCATAATCTATTTTTATCCGTCACATTAATTTTACACTTATTACATTTTCAATAGCATTATTACTCTAACACTGGGCCCATTTAGCACACAAATCCATAAAATTAGACTCTAAATTAGTCGATCAGCCAGTCATCATATAGAAATTCCCAAAAACTCCGTTTGGAGTCGAGCTCAGCGCAGCAGCAGGTGAGGTGATCCTCTGTGCGCTCCGCGGGACTCTGATTACCGTGTAATATTAACGTTCATTATGAGATCATGAGAGAGATGAGGGGTTCACATATTTTCATTGAGATACTCAGGGGAAACCTGGTGCTGATGTTTAATGCGGACCTCCTCGTAGGTTAGTGGGCGTTTGGAGTCCAGTTCTATGTGCGCGCAGCTCGCAGAGCAGATTTTGCGTGTCAACAAGCGTCCACAGCCTATGAACGCTAGTCCGAGAGCGCATTACAACAGAAAGTGTAGTTAGTCTGCATCTGATCGCACGCTGAGCACCGGATTGCAAAGGGGCATTTGAGCGGATCAGGTCTGCGGCTGTGGAGGCTTGTTGACACGCAAAATCTGCTCCGCGAGCCGCGCGCACATAGAACTGGACTCCAAACACTAACCCGCGAGGAGGTCCGCATTAAACAGCAGCGCCAGGTTTTCCCCTGAGTATTTTAATGAAAAATATGTGAAACCCTCATCTCTCTCATGATCTCATAAGGAACGTTAATATTCTGTAATCAGAGTCCCGCGGAGCGCACAGAGCTGCACCTGCTGCTGCGCTCAACTCCGAACGAAGTTTTTAGAAATTTCTATATGATGACTGGCTGATCGACTAATTTAGTGTCTACCGTAATCCTATGGATTTATGTGCTCATGGGCCCAGTGTTAGATCAATCAAATAATTGGAACAGAGCGATCTGCAGCTTCTAAACAGGTTCTCCAAACCGCGACAGTCAGTGGAGGATGAAAAGATTAGAAACAATTAGAATAATATACAAAAGTAATGAAATAATGCTACTGAAAATGTAATTATTATAATTTTTTAATTAATAAGTGATGGATAAAAATAGATTATGACCGGATTTTTTAAAATCCTGTCAGTCAAAATGACAGGAGGGAAAAAAGTCAACCACTCGGGACAGAGATGACTGTTTGGGAACGCAAAGCGTCCCGTTTATTAACATTTAAAAAACAACAAAAAATCTTTTAATCAATCAATCAAACAAACTTTCACATCTTTGACCTGATGAAACACATTTATGCGTGTAAAAATAAAACAATGCGCTCCCAGCGCAGGTCCTGCAGTCGGCCTACCGTAGTAGCGCAGTATATAACAAAACAAAGCAACGCTTGAAAAGGCAATAACGTTAAAGGGCTAAATTAGTTTTCTTTTTAACAAAATAACCAGCATCTTTTCTGAAAACTGCCAACACAGCTCTAAATGTGCAGTAACGCTGCCGTTTATTTTATCAAAATAACCAGAAAGATCAGTCCCGTGTCATCGTTTTAGTCTGTACTAAAACCCCCAAAGTCCTCGTCGTCAGTGTCTGAAACAAACAGACCCAGAATGGACTCGTCAGCCACTCTTTCTCCTTCAAAACCAACGAACTCCTCTTCCTCGGTGTCTGAATCGAACAGCCTCAGAAGAACGGCTTCAGCTGTCGCGCCATCCTCTTCATCACCGTCACGCAACAGTCCAGCTTTCCGAAACCCGTTGGTGATCGTGGATGTTTTCACACTTTTCCATGCTGTCAGGATCCACTGGCAGACTTGAGCTAAGGTTGCTCTTCGCATGCGACCAGTTTTGGTGAACGATTTCTCGCCGCTGGTCATCCATGCCTCCCACTGAACTCGGAGTGCCACTTTAAAAGCACGATTCACACTAATGTCCAGTGGCTGCAAATGCTTCGTTGTGCCCCCAGGAATCACAGCTGGAATAGAGTTTGTGCTCTTGATGGCTGCTTTCACCGAATCCGTTATATGAGCCCTCATGCTGTCCAGAACGAGCAACGCTTTTTTTTGGTGAAAAAATCCGCCAGGTCGCTTGACGTAGCACTCATTTAGCCATTCCTTCATTATGTTTTCCATCATCCACCCTTTCTGGTTGACTTTTACCAAGATATCTTTTGGGAATTTTTCTTTTGGCATAGTGATCCTTTTAAAAATCACCATTGGTGGAAGCTTTACTCCAGATGCGGTGCAGCCCAGAACACAAGTGAAATTTGTTCTCGTGGCCGGTTGTTCTCAGTGTGATGGACGATTCACCTTTCTTGTTTACAGTCCTTGTAAGAGGCAGGTCAAAGGACAGAGGCACTTCATCCATGTTGATTATCTCGTCCGGTCCGATGGAATGTTCATTCATCTTTTTCTGTGTAAATTCGCGGAAGTTCGCTATTTTCTCCTCGTGGTCTGGAGGGAGTTGCTGACACAGAGTCGTCCGTGCCCTGATGGACAGTCCTTTTCGTCTCATAAATCTGAGACACCATGATGGTCCACCAATAAAATCTTCAATATTCATTTCATTGGCGGTTGTTTTGGCTTTCAGTCGGATCTGCACGGTGGAAACACCCCGGCCGTCTGCTCTCTGCGTGTTCACCCAGTCTTCAAGAAAGTTTTCAAGCTCTGGCCATCTGCTTTTCTTACCTCTAAAGGATTTTTTGGTCTTTTTGCATTGACCCAGTTCTTCACGCTGTCGTCTCCAACGTCTCACCATTGACTCATTGATGCCAAGGGTACGCGCAGCAGCTCTATTTCCGTCTTTCACAGCCAGATCAATTGCCTTTAACTTAAAAGCAGCATCATATGCAGTTCTCCGTTTGTTTTCCATACTTCCTCTGTCTCGCTCTCCTACTCTGTTATGCTCTCGTTGCTTTGTGTTGCTCTATTTATTTGGCACGAACTGTCCCGCCTCTTCTCTGGTGTTTCCTTGATAGTGCGCCCCTGCTGGCCGTTAAAAAACCCACAGATAAGCCGCACCATTGTAAAAGCCGCAGGGTCCATGGCAAGTGAAAAAAGTAGCGGCTTATAGTCCGGAAATTACGGTATATAAAAGAGACGTACACTGACTGGCCACTTTATTGGGTACACCTTGCTAGTACCGAGTTGGACCCCCTTTTGCCTTCAGAACTGCCTCAGTCCTTCGTGGCATAGATTCAACAAGGTACTGGAAACGTTCCTCAGAGATTTTGGTCCATATTGACATGATAGCATGACATCCCCCACACCATTACACCACCAGCAGCCTGAACCGTTGATAAAAGGCAGGATGGATCCATGCTTTCATGTTGTTGACGTCAAATTCTGACCCTAACATCTGAATGTCGCTGCAGAAATTGAGACTCATCAGACCAGGCAACATTTATCCAATCTTCTGTTGTCCAGTTCTGGTGGGCCTGTGTGAATTGTAGCCTCAGTTTCCTGTTCTTAGCTGACAAGAGTGGCTCCCGGTGTGGTCTTCTGCTGTTATTAAATTTGTAAGTTAATAACTCATTCTCATAGGACCAGGTTGGTTTGGATAGCTTTTGAAATGATAAATGAAGTCATCATTTGTCTGAGATTGAAATTTGTTTGCTAATCTGAAACATTTAGGTGAGACAAAAAAGCAAAAACATAAACATCATTTTTTAGCATTCTTTCAACAGTTGTTTGATTTTCAGGGAGTCTTACTTTTGTGACAATCGATGAGTAGTTTGGTTTATAATGATTGATGAGAATACCGGCAGCACAAGGCACCAGGGTACACACCAGGGCGGTGATGATGCCAACGTACGGCACAGCATTTTCCAGACCAGTGATGCCTTGGCTAAAGATGTAGAGCAGCAGAGGCATGAGGCCCAGGGCTGTGATGCTGGAACAAGTTGTCATGACAATGCTGGCAGAATTTCAAAACAAAAGCAAACATTAGGTCTTTTGAAATGATCTCAGTAAAAAAATGAATGTTCTAGTTAAAATTAGTGCACGAGTGAGGGGTTTACCTGAGGTTCATGTCACCTTTTACTAAGAGGGAAAAAATATTTGATAAGCTTCCCCCTGGACAGCAGCCACAGATGAGCACAGTAACAGCCTTAATGGGATCCATCTGCAGGAGTTTGGCCAGAGAGAATGCAGTGAGGGGCATGATGCAGAACTGGGCCAGCAGTGCAATGGTAACTCCCTTTGGCTGGAGAAGATGGGCTTTAATTTTGGAGATCTCCATGGTGCAGCCAAGGGAAATCATAGTGATGAAGAGGATGATGATGGACAAAACATTAATGGCTGTGTTTAAGGGCTTGGGGATGTTCAGGATGTCCATGCTGCCATTGCCAGGGATTCCACTGTCATTATTGGCAAAGGTTATCTCCACGTTTTCTGTTGTCACATTCATCATGGCCTCCCTTTCTATTTGATTTCCACTGGACTTTTATCTGTCACACAAATGAAATGTAAAAAGTTACAAATCTTTTTTTTTTTCTTGCATCAAAAATTAGTTTAAAGAAAGGAACATTTGCATCAAGTACTTGCACTAAATAACTGTCACAACTGCAGATTCAACAAAAGAAAGAGATGTAGTTCAGAGTCTCCAAAATGTGCTAACAATTCTATCCAGGCAACCACTTAAAACCCATTCAAAGATGCTGACATGAGATGACTGCCTGGGCGTGTTTCCAGCATGACTGCTGAATTGTGCCTTCTTTAAGAACTTACGGGTCACTTACTTGTGTCTTTGTGACTAAATTAACCCCTAGCCCACCCTGGGGGAATAAGCAACCTTTGTTTTTGTTCAACCAAGCCAGTAAACTGTCTGCTTGTGCTGCCAAAGATCAGCTGTTTCTGTTAACACAACTCAGCTGTAAGATCAGAGGTCAGTCACAAAAGAGACTTGGAGAATTTATTTTCTCTTAATATTTACGGCGTGTCTTCCCAAAGGAGCAAAACAAGCCATAAGTTTGCATGTTGTGTAGCAGTCCCAAACACAAATGTCAATACTTGAGTAAAAAAGCCAACTAATGGTGAGGTTCAATTGATTTTCTCTTCAGTGGACAAGTAGTAAATGCACTAAATCTTGAATTAAATGCATAATAAGTTGTTTTATATATCATTTTTCACAGAAAAAAATCACAGTGTTTCACAAAAATAACATCAAAATTAAAAGAAACAAAAAAAAACCCAATAAATAATATAATTCAAAAGATTATTAAAAACAAATAAATAAAATTGGTTAAAAACCAAAAAGAAAACAAAAGATTTAAGGAAACGCGATGTGGTTTGTGGACGTAAGGGCTCTGGTTGGAGCAGACGGCTTTAACAATTCAGTAAAATAAAGAGGAGCTTGACCATGTAGGGCCAAGAAAGTTAGAGTCAGGATTTATAAAAAGAAAACTAAAGTTAACAGGTAACCAGTGCTGAGACATTAAAATAGGAGTGATGTGAGAGTGATAATAGCATTTGTGTTTATATTTTACTTTTTTTGAGCTGCCACATACTGTATGTCAGGAGTCAGGAATAATATCATGTTTTCTTACTTCTTCTTCATAGAGTGTCATCACATTCTCCATCACCTGCTGGTTGTCATCCGCCTAGTGTCAACAGGCGCTCTCAGATCATTGGACTACCACTGAGGAACTTAACATCTCATGTGACCAGCAGACAGGCAGCTTAGCACAGAGAATCATTAAAGACCCTCACACCCACTTCACCTTGCCTTGCCTTTGAGTGGCTGCACTCCAAACGCCAACTTCGATGCCCAGGTTGTAAAACACAAACCTTTGTCCAAGAGCTGTGCTTCTTTTCAACTCATAGTCAATGAACCAGTATATGTGTCTGTGCATGTACTTGCACATGCACTTGTATGTATGTATATACATGTACAGTATCTGTATGCATATGTGTGTGTGCACGTGTACAGTATATGGATATGCATATAGAGAGATATGTTTGTGTAGATGTAAATAGTTGTTTGATGTTGTGTAAATATTCTAGCCTGGTTACAGCTTCTGTCACTGTCGATTCATGCCATGGCGAACCTTGCTGTTCTTTCTATGAAGCCTTCTCATTGTATGTTAATAGTAATTATGTCAGTGCTGCTTCACTATGCCTTGCCCCTCGGGGAATAATAGTCTTCTTGAATCTTGAACATAAACATTTATATTACTTTTCTGTAAGTAGCAACCTCAATAATGTGTTTTTCTTTTCTGGTTTAGAGACACTGATAAATCCCTTTTAAAAAATAACTGCCAAGACAAACCATGTAACTGTTTCTCTTGATCTCATGGTTAGAAAAGAAAAGGCATGCTTTACCCTTTACTGTTTTCTAACCCTGTGCTCCTGAATATTTATCACATTATTTAATGAAATCTTTTCTCTAAAACCTGTTATAATTTAGTTCTATTGAATAGATTTTATGGCTCAGATATTTGCTAAGGTGAAATAAAAGACATTCAAATGTTAATTGTGTTAACTGAATGGCTTAAAATAGGTTTTATTGAGACCTTTTATTTTGTTATCAAAAACCAGCTGAAGCTATCCTTAAAGAAGAGTGTTTGGAGCCAGGATGTCTAACTTCAGGAAGACGTGTGTGTCCAACAGTGTGTGAACAATGTTATAATTGTAACAGTTTTTCCTCAAACATTCATCTCAAACTCACGTGACTGTCAGAAAACTGTGCTCTGTGGTGAAACAATGCCAGGATATTTGCAGTTTGCATCATGTTCTGTCAAACCCAGTGTGTCTGTTGATTTTAGACCACTGACAAAAACAAAAGATGGACAACGCATCTTCAGCCTCTTTCACTGTTCAAAAGTGAAGCCAAAATGTTTAATTTACAAGGTGGCTCAAACAACTAATCATGATTAAACCTACCCTGTTTTATCAGGGGAAGGTTTGGTTTCTTTTCATCTTCTGAGTTAATATAAATTCCTCTGTCTAGTTATTATACAGGCCAATGTTTTAGACCAAATTAGCTCTGGCTCATTTATGAGATGGAAAAATATCTGCATTCTTTACAAATATAGTAATTTATTTATTTGGTTAAGATGGTGTCACTTTAACATTATACCTTCTTTTAGTTGGACCGGGCAGAAAACAGATGCTAACAACTATGTAATAATTATTTACCTGCAATTAAACCACAATGCTCTCTGCAGCTGATGACAACACTGATACACAGTTCAGTTTTGGGCATTCTGATGATAAATGTCCACTTCTCGCTTATAGTCTAACTAACTATCATTTTCTCTATAAGGAGAATCAAGTTCTAAAATTCTGTATATTATACTGTGATGTACTAATATTTAATATAACTATGTGATGAAATGGTCTTGTGTTTTAAAATGAGTAAAACTAGTTGCTGAACAGTGTCTAACTGACCCACTTTTACAGAAAGTTTTTTTTTTTTTTTTTGCTGCAGCAAAAGCTCACTCACACATTCACAAAAGCTTTACACACCCCGTGATGAATAATAAAATGTGCTTTTTTCTTAAAAATGTCAAACTGAATACAAAGACAAATAAAATCAGTTTATCATCCGGATCACTTGATACAGCAAATGCCTTTAAACCTAAAGTAATACTTAAGCAAAACTCTCCTACTGCATTAGTCAATGAGGGGGAGGTTACATAGGATAACTGAAACACAATGTATGGATATGATATGTGAAAAATGCATTTTCTTACCTCAGTTTGAAGCCACAGACTGCAACTTCCAACCAGCTCACTCACATTCTTGTGTCTGACCCCCTTTCTCTGTATTTGAGCCCCTTTGTTACATGGTCTCGTGACGAGTTGGTTGGTGAACCCTGCAGGCTGCTTAACGATGAAACGGCAGCAAGCACAGTTGAGGAATTCTTGCTCAATATTCCAGGGAATCCATGTTTTACATCTGTTCACTGGAAGCTTTTTCATACTGATTGTGAGCTGGCCATCCTCAATCCTCCTTTTTAAATTATTGTGGGAAAGATTTGGCATAAGCTCAACATTTGTTTCTGTAGGTTTTATCTAATTGTTTGTACAACGAAGGGCACGCTTCATTCATTTGACCTCATTTGACAGTTTTACAGTCAGTCAGAATTTGTCCTGGAGTTAAGTACAGAACATTTTATAAGATTTTGAAAATATGGTGCTTTTATCAACATGCAGAACAGGATATTCTGACTCAGAGATTGCAGGTTAACATTTTTTGATAGCATTCAACTTAAAATTTATTCTGACTGTCAATGTTTAAATTTCAAAGGAATTCCTTTAACACCTTGCTTTTTTCTACTCGTAGATTTTACTTCCAAAAGAAATCACACATTTAGGCTTAGAGTAAATAACCAACTTTATATTTAGTATAAAACTGAAACCTGAGAATAAGAGGAAAGGAAAATGTAGACATTTTTTAAAAACAGAATAATTGATCTGTGAACACACCATAAAATCAACAAAAATGTGGGTTTAAAGTTAAGCACTTTTATTTTTAAAATAAATGTGTTATTTATTTCTGTAAAGTGTACTATTTAAAATTTTAAGCATGGTACTCTATGGGGACTGTGTTTTGCCAAAAAATACTTCATTTCCCACAAGGCCTTGTTTCACTGCGCTTGCGCCATGTATGTTTTTCCGTTCCATGTGTAGGCGAATCACGTGGAGAAATCGTTGATTGTCATGTCTCTGCCGTAGCAGGAGCTCTGTGCTACGCTGTGTTCACCTCCAGTTGTCGCTGCACTTTGTTTTGACAGCTGCCTGTTTTCTCTTTTAGGTTGTTTTTACTGAAGAATGAGTGAAAACGATGACATCGAAGTCGACAGCGATGTATGTGTTTCAGTTTCTTCTGGTTTTAGCTAATCGGTATGTTAGCCGAACAGCAACATAAATATCCCTACCCCCACTGGTGTGTTTGTGCTAGCTCGCTAGCTTCCTGGCTAGCTATGTTTTTTTTTTGGTTTTTTTATACAAACGTTTGGCCTGGCAGTAATGGAAGTTTATTAATTAAATTTTTTTGAGTGCTGGCTTGTAAATAAAAGTCGAATACACAAAATGAGGCTGGTGAATAAGCCATATTGTCTTACAGCGTCAAGGAAGAACGCGATATTAGTCATTTCCTCCCAAAACATATTAGTTTGTTCAAGTCAAGATAATGACTTGTTCCTGTCGTCCTTACTATTAGTATTAATATAGTTTAAGCTAAATATAACATCAATTGGCTAAAACGCATCTGAATCTGGAGAAACTGAAAACGAGATACGAGGCGAACAGCAGAGCTAAGCTGTTGATGCAAGGACGGTCAGCTCCATGAACGGCAAAACATCGCAGTTTTGTGTTTATATAAATAAGACGTTTCATATTTTCTCCAAGTGTATTTTAAATTCTGTTTTACACTCTGTGTGAGCATTTCTCTTTACACACATTAGAGGGTAATCCCTTCACGTCACCATATTAAACAGGCCTGTTAGCATTGAACCGAACATAAACTACGTGCAGTTTCATTTTAAATTGGACATAATATCACAGTCGTTTGTGTTGTTGTCTTGGCTTTAAGTCCTCTTAAACTGGACAGGCATCAAGTACTCTGTGTTCTCTTCGTGCACCTCGTATCGCACGTATTTCCCGAACTCCCTGGCTGCACACTGGCTGGCCGTCGCTCGATCTCCATTAAAGCTGCATGAACGCAGCATGCATCATGGCTTTAAAAATACATACGTGGATTGCATGAATTGATTTGAAAGAACAGTAGCAAAAATTATGTTGACTTTGTAGTGCACAAACACGTAGAAAGCTTTGCAGTGGAGGGGTTTCTTAAGTGAAAACATGTCAAAGCCCTCACATATTTTTGAGCTATGGATTATCCCCTCCGTTTGATTAAGCTGCAGCTTTAGATCCTTATGCAGCTGCTGGAAACGTGCACTTGTTGACAAGTAGAGTTCTCATTGTTGAAGCAGTTTAACAGCATGACATAATAAATTAAAGTAACATTGACAGGTTTGTGAGTAGTACAGGCCTAGACTGCGCACCCTAATGGCATCTATGGGCATTTTATAGCAAACTTTTATCAGTTACATTTAGGATTGCTCAATTATGGGAAACATTAAAATCACAGTAATTTTGGTCAGTATTGAAATTATTATTTTAGAATCATTGAGTTGTGAAACTGTATTTATTTCACATTTTCAGACGAAAACACAGAACATTGCTGCTGCTTGTAAACATTGAAGGACCCTCAGAGCACTACATTGTTTTTTATGACCTGTGTTCATTTTTACCTGTTTTTTTATGGTTTTGTGCGTGCTGAAGTTTTCAGATTATGCAGATATCACATTTTAAATACCGTAAATGTTGGTGTTATTTGTAATGCTAGGAAACAAATAATAAAATAATGAGACAATGAGAATAGCACAAGTACACACAGTCACTCTGTTTAGAGCAACAAAATGCAACAAATTTGTCAGTTTTAGTAAGTGCATTGTTGTATAAGTGACATTTGCTATTAAGAAATGCCTGATTAAGAAAGACCCATCTCTTTGCAGGCAGACAAACGAGCTCATCACAACGCGCTGGAGCGCAAACGGAGGGACCACATCAAAGATAGCTTTCATGGTTTAAGAGATTCTGTGCCTTCATTACAAGGAGAGAAGGTGAGAAAAAGTCAGCGATTGAAAAATGTAAATACCGTATTTGCCCGCATATAAGACGAGGTTTTTTTCATTGAAAATAATTTGAAAAAGGGGGGGTCGTCTTATTATCGCGCCCTAGTTTTTCCGGCGGAGGGCGCAGGCTTTTTGGTCAAAGCGGCAGGAAGCAGCTCAGACCGCGAGCGGTTCCAGAGGTCCGGGCCTGGCCTAGTTCAAAGTTACAGGTTTACTAGTACTGAGGTTTAAAATGTCCAGAAAATGTCCAGACCCAGCAAGAGTTTTCAGCAGCAGACTGTACAGGTGAGGGCTCGCGTCGCTCGCTCGATTTACACACGCATTCTCCCTCAGAACCTCATCCGTCTCATCGTTCTTTATATGCACCCGACACACACACCTACACACACACCCACACACTCCCTCACACATACAGGGGGTTTGTGTGTGTGTCTGTGCAATAATTGCGCAACAGCGGGTTTGTGTGTGCGCGCGATCATGGCGCAACAGCGGGTTTGTGTGTGTGTGTCTGCACGATTATGGTGCAAAAGCGGGTTTGTGTGTGTGCGCGCGATCATGGCACAGCAGCCGGTTTGTGTGTCTGTTCGTTCATGGCGCAGCTGTGTGTGTGTGTGTGTGTGTGTGTGTGTGTGTGTGTCTGTGCATTTTGCCGCAGCAGCGTGTGTGTGTAAACAAGCTTCCCCTACATGAAAACTCCATCTCAGCTCCACAACTGGATGTGAAGTTCATCAGTGTCTGATGATCGCGAAGTTGCACAGTCTGACCGTGAAAGCTCCTGTCAGCAAAGGTGCGTTCGGGCAGAGATCAGTACGGTGGACTGGTGGACTAGTTGTGTGCACCACTGTTAATAAGCAAATATTAAAGCAGTCTGGAATTATTAGTAGCATTAGTTAAATTTTCTCAAAATTTCAATAAAAATTGTTTCTTTAAAAAGTGAATTTAGTCTTTTTTTCTGAAGATTAGTCTTGAAAAGGGGGGGTCATCTTATAATCAGGGTCGTCCTATATTCGGGCAAATACGGTAAATGTTGCTGAATTAAGAAAAAATGCATCATGTTAGTGCTGTCAGAAATCATCTTTTTTCCCCACATTTAGTGTCACTAAGGAAATTTAGATTTTTAAGTGGGATTGCATGTAATATCTCTAGAGTGGTTGCCTAACTGAGCAGACAGCAGTCAGTGATTTCAGTTTGGAGCATTGGGGAGAGATTCTCATGAGTTACCAGCTGCTGAGAAGAAGACCCATTTAAGAGTGAATGTCTGCCATCTAAAAGTACCAGAATTTAGACAAAAATATTACAATTCATTCATTATGAATCAATTTACAGTACAGTCACTTCTGCATCATGTTTTATTTACATTAAGTCGTGTTTAACGCAGTCTAAAGTCCAGTTGCAGTGCGGATTGCATTTAGTATGCTCAAAATCAATTTTCTTTTACATGCAACAGTAATCAGGTGTAAAAATTCACAGCATAACATTCACTTGAACAGATATCCATTTTTTGCTCTTGTCAGGAACCTACAGTATTTGTGCCTTGGTACACCTAATGTGTTTAGTATTTAGCAAAGTGATTCTGCAGAATTGCCTCATGGTTCTAAGACATTGTTTTTGTTCAACAGGCTTCACGAGCACAGATTTTAGACAAAGCCACAGAGTACATCCAGTTCATGAGGAGAAAAAATCATACCCACCAGCAAGACATTGATGATTTAAAAAAGCAGAACGCAGTGCTGGAGCAACAAGGTAAAGAGAACATTTCTCAAAAGGGATACTCCACCCAAAAGTGAGTCTATTGCCATATTCTTCATAGTTAGATAAGTGAGCAAAAACAATTTGCAACCAGCCAGCCTTTATCCTAATCCAGCAGTACTCCTTTACCTTAACAATGTAAGTGAATAACAACTAGCATTGTGTAAAAAAAGTCCTTAAAAATCACTCAGTAATAATACTAATTCTGCTTAGTGACCTCAATAATCATATCCACTGCAAGTGAAAATAAAAATAACACAAAGGAAATCCAGGTACTATTTTAGACTCAAGACTACTTTTATGACAAAGCACAGTTGTAAGCCTCCGCTGAACGGCGCAAGGACCTGACGCAGTGGCCCCAAAGACGCCTACTCCCATAAACACGTTCCGCACGTTGTTTGCAAACCTCAAAAACGAAGTAAAATAGCCAAAAAGACACTTTTGGATGGAGTATCCCTTTAACAATTGCCAATGAGTTTTTTATTACAATTCCTTTTTTTTTTTGCTTATTACTTTAAGTTCGTGCGCTGGAGAAGGCCAAAGGAAACACTCAGCTCCAGACAAACTACTCTTCTGACAGCAGCTTGTACACAAACCGCAAAGGGAGCGCGGTGTCTGCCTTCGACGGCGGGTCTGACTCCACCTCTGAATCAGAGCCAGACGAGCCCCCCAGCAGAAAGAAGCTGCGTGTGGAGGCCAGTTAAAGTCTGGTGCCCCCAGTCCCTGCTGTCAAGACAGACTCTTTGCATCCACCAGCTCCAGCTTCTCTTATCTGTCCTCTCTTGCTCCTAACCTCTTAAATCAGTCCAAGACACAAGAAGGAGACAGTGTAATAGGTGCTGTTACTGTTTTATTAAAACGCTTCTACCTTGTTGTATCTTCCTGTTTTTGTGGCCCAGCGATGACTTTTACTATCCCCAAAGTAAGGCAGCTCAGCAGTTTTTGAAGGACTTGATGCTTTTTGAAACGTTGTGATAAATGTTCATGAAATTATAAAATATGAGCCTTTTAGTAAAGCTACAAAACAACCTTTGCAGCCTGTTGAACTTGTGAGACTTTACCACTTTTGATGGAACAATAATTAGAAATAATTTGTGTTTTTAATATTCATATAAAAATGTGAATTTGTTTTCAGTAAAAGTGTCTGGAATGCAAGTAGGTAACTGAAGTTTTTGTCTTTGAAAACTTTGAAATGAATCCCTGTTTATAGTGATGCACCAAAAGATTTTTCTCCCCTTTATATAGTGTATCCATATGTCTGATCTGTATAATGATTGACAGGATTTTCACAGCTTTTGAGTATTTAATTTCCACTACAGCTATCCTCAGTTAAAACGTGATCATATTTAAAATTCACTAAATTGATTCTGAATGTTACACAATGAAGTTAAAGGGCAGTAACTTTTATTTCTGTTCATGAAAGTTCATTTCAGTGTGTTAGTATATAACACTGTATACTCCTAAGTGGTGTCAGTTCTGCAAAGAAAAGCCTTCCCTTGAAATATTTGCCTGCGCTGGGAATGTTGATCTTAAAAGTACAAAAAAAATGTGTGTAATATTTGTTCCATTCCATGGAAATTACAGGTATGTTGTACATACTGCCAATGGTTGTCTTGCAAGTTGAGGCATACCTTTATTATGAGATTATAAATAAAACTATTTTATCCTTTTTGGATGTATTTATGGCTCTGTGTGTTTTATTAAAATCCCATGGTATCAAATGGAGTTGAGATAGATTAATTGACCAGTATTTGCTACTTGTTTTTGTCACATTTTAATGCTAATGAAAAAATGTAATATTAGAAAAAGATTACCTGACTACATACAAGATGCAGTTTTCAAATTATTTCATTAATTAATGGAGAAATGTTGTTCAACCCAACATGGCTCTATGTAAAAAAAGTAATTGCACCTCTCATTTACTCCTAAATTAACCACATTAATTTTAGAAAGCGGAGTTCAGTTCCATTAGCCAAATCCAAGCCTGATTTCTGTCAAATTAGGAAATCATTAGAACCTGACAACATGAAGCGGGTTAAAAGATCTCAAAAAGCAACACTGACGTTTTCTAAAGAAATTTAAGAGATCACAGAACAATGTCTAGCACTGCAGGTCTCAATTTGTTAAAGTTAAGGTTAGAGGTAATGGTTTAGCAGTAAGAAAGTGATGGACTGAGCCTCAGGATCTGGAAGACTTTGTGGTAAAATGGAACCATGAATTTTGTTAACCAAAACATCCTGAAGGAGAATGTCCAGCCAGCTGTTTTTGACCTCAAGCTGAATCATGTGGGTTCTGTAGCAGGACATCAATCTCTTTAATAACACAACCAAATACCATCTGTTGCATAGGTAAAATAAAAAGTGCACACATTGTATGATTAAATGTTCCAGATGTAATTTCTCTATAAGCTGTTTTGATGTCTTAACTAAAAATATATCAAGTAAAACCTGTAGATGTTTTAGTATATAAAATTATAGAAATCTATATTATATAATATAGATATTACATATTTATATATTAATAATAAATGTACACACACACACACACATATATATGTTGTATATTTATACTATATAGTATATGATATATATATTCTGTATTACTGGTATATTATATACATATATATTCTTTTCGGACTACCCCTAATATAAACCCATAGATAAATAAATGACTGCACATTTCGTTACACAGCAAACTTTATTTACATATTAACATTGTTGCTGAGGGCAGCCTGTTTATTTTTTCGCGCAGCTATAGCGCTTATCAAGTCGCGCATCACCTCCAGGAAAGAGTCATTGAACTTTTTCTCTTGTTCCAATCTGCTCTCAAAGTCCCGCTTCAGCTTCTCCATCTGCTCGTCATGCCGCTTTCTCCACTCATCCAGCTTCCTGGATATCACAGGCGTTTCTGTACGTTTCCTTTTACCTGAATAAACAAACAGGGAGATAAGTCATAAGAAAAACAACGTGTAGAGGGAATTTTAATATGCTTGTCTCATTTTTGTTATGTTGTTTAACGTGAATAAGCTCACCGTTGCCAGGATGTAGCTGCAGCCTGGGGGAGCTAGCAGTGAACGCTCCAGGGCTTTGGCTCCTGCTAGGCCCCGGTGCAGATAGCGACCCCTCAGTCTCGAGCCAGGAGGAGCCAGAAGTCTCGGAGGAGCCAGAAGTCTCGGTCTCGTAGGAATCAGGAGTCTCGTAGAAATCAGGAGTCTCGTAGGAATCAGGACTCTCGTAGGAGTCAGGAGTTTCGTAGGAGTCAGGAGTCTGGATCTGGGAGGGGTCAACAGTCTCCAACTTCGGGGGAATTGTTTCTTTATCAAGAACATAGTTTTATACTGTTAGAATCACACAGTCAGTAACACAAACAGCACATTTAGCCTAATGAGCTAACAACAGTTAGCCTAATGAGCTAACCATACGGTGTGAACAGTAAAAAAACGCCACCACACATGATCGGAGTCTGGTCCAGACTATTTTACATTACATTAAAGTTGTAACAATCCTTCAAATCAGTCCTCACTCACCGTTTTCAAACGCAACCCTAGAACATGTTGATATCTGAGCCATGTCCACCCTAGATGCTTGACTGTTGCTGGAGGGCTGTTCTCCATAAATGGGGTCCAAGTCCTCGAACCACTTGGAGTGTCTGCGATCTGCCTTCGCCAGTAGGGAGAGGAAAGTTTTCACCTCCTCGTTGCTCCAGGTCTCGTTTTTCTGATGAGTATCCTGAGAAGACATCTTTGCATGGGACATTAGAAAAAGAGAGGACGTAAGTCTGGATCAAGCCAGACTTGTTTGGTTTTGGCGCTAGTCTGTGACATCACTTCACACGCACAGCCAGGCCAATCAGAGGCTTGCACTGTAGGTAAGCATAACTTCATCCGGCCAATCAGTCCGCAGCGGGCGTGTTGGACCAGGTTCAGAACCACTCCTCTAGAACCGGACGAGGAGGAGGTCAACAGAGAAAGTACTAGGTGCGTTCGAGATCAGCCAGTTCTGCGCAGAATCGATCAGCGGTGATCGGCGCCCATTGCATGCCGGTTAGATTTCTGTCCGACTTGACGCCGACTTGCTCTGATGTCATGCCTACGTAGGCAACGATAACCTCGTGAGATCAAGGCGGACGCAGACTTTGGAGCAAGGCGCTGCAGTTGCTCTCCACCGGCTGCAAAACCGAGGGCATGACGGGAAACGCCTGGGTCTCACCTGATCTCACATCTGATTGGTTCACGTTTTGATCCAAACATCCTGTTGCAAAATGCGAAATGTTATTTGTTTAAATATATATTGTAAATTCATGCCACGTTGATGATGTCAACTATAAAGGCCACAATGAGAAGTGTGATTTGTTTCAAAGAGTTTTCAGTAGGAACTGTTTCCATTTTCTATAAAGTTCTAATAAAACTACTGTCTGATTTTTATAATCAGATCATTTAGTACAGAGCATCATCATGTTTATTTTCTTTGATATGATCTCTCTAGATATATGTCTATTATTTAGTTTACTTTAGTGTTGATACTTTATATTGTTCACTCTTGAATCTGTTTTGAAATACTTTGAACTTCAAATAAAGATTTTGGAAAAAACGGAAAGTCATCTGCAATTACGGACATTAACGCGATATCTTCAGACATATCATCACCTACGAGCTACATTTAGGAAAATCTGTCCGACTTAAAAGCAGACTTTTTTAGCCGCTCCCCCTGCTGCGTCCGCCTGCTCTCGTCTGTTTTCCAGGCGAGGCGCAGTTCATCTCGAACAAGCCCACAGAAGGGAACAGCACCATAAAAGAACACGTGACGCAGATTTACCGTTCCAGACCGATCTGTTCCAGGTGTAAATGCGCCAAAACACGCAATCAAGTCCACCTCTGAATAGCTTAAAAAACAACATGAAGACTAGGAGTGGCCTAGTCAAAATCCTGATCTGAATTCTATTTATTATGTTAACCTTATTTATTCAGGTAAAATCCCATTGAGAATAAGAATCTCTTCTCCTGAGTTGGGGCCTAAGGATGCTTTGGCACATAGACTGAGAGCCCACTCAGCCCAGGCACCCACATGACCTAGGCCACATTGCCCTATGCTGTGGTATTGTGGGGACCACAAAGTTCACCCTTACACCCACATTCCTTTCTCTGTTTAAATGTAAATACTGTCGTTATCAGCTCTGAGGACAGAGCTCACTGTTCAGGTGTAAATGTATTGATGCATTGAGCAGCTGCTGATATAGAGGAGTTTGAAGAGTAAAGCTGTGAAGAAACCTCTCTGTGTCGTCCCTTTAGTTTTCTTCCTCTACAGTATGACCTTTAAAAACCCTCCAATGTGGCTGAATTACAATAATTCTACAAAGATTAAAACATTCCTCCAGTGCTGAAAAAGTCTTGTTGCGAGTTTTCTCAGATGCTTGATTGCAGTTGTTGCTGCAAAGGCTGGCCCAGCCAGTTGTTATTAGGTTGAGGGGAAATCACTTTTTCACAAGGGGCCATTTTGATTTTTTTTATCCCCCTTATAATAAATACCTTCATTTAGGAGGAACTGCATTTTGTCTTTACTTGTGTTATCTTTGTGTAATATTTAGATTTGTTTGATGATGATGAAACATTTAAATTAGAAAAAACAAGGAGAAATCAGGATGGTGTAAACACTTTTCACAACGCTGTATTGCACGATATTTTGAGGAAGTTTACAATAATGACTTTTATAATATAGCAAAAAGTAGGTATTAATGCATTAATTGACATAACAGTTACCTAATTTATTGCATTTTTTATTTTTAAACTTCGAGATAAAACATTAAAACACATTGATAATTAAGATTTTGAAGGGAATATTTATTATTTCTTTGTGAGTTGTAATTTTGTTTATTTTTCTGTTAAAGTATGATATTCAGCGTTGAAATGTTTGACTATCAGGTAGGAACTAGTTAAATGATGCAGGCTTTGCGCTCAGCTGTCTGGATTTCATCCTTGTGAAATATTCTAAACAAATAAAGACAGCTTTTAAAATGAGCAAAAACAGTTTGAGGTAGTGAGATGTAAGATAGGACATTTGTAAAAAAATTAAAAAAGAAGAAGAAGCATATATCCTAGACCTAGACCAAGACGATAGCCGGTTAGGTCTTCTGATCTTGAAGAGAGATTTTCCGAGGGTCCGTGAAGGCAGCACCAGAGCAGCGAACAGCAGCTAGAAGCTGAGTTCTCAGTCATGTTCTCTGACATGGTTTAGTTTTGGGGTCATGGCTAAACAGTACGACATTTTATTCAGGTTACTGATTCTCGGGGACTCTGGGGTTGGGAAGACTTGCATGCTGCGGAGGTTCACGGACGGTGAATTTGATCCTTCGCATATTTCCACCATCGGTAAGAAGCCCTCAGACAAGTTCGGCATCCACTGACGTTTGCTTTAAAACTTTTGCGTGTCAGTCACAAGATTAGCTGGATAAACACCACTACTGTGAGCAAATGTAAATTATATTCACAAAAGTTTTATTATAACAATTCTGCTTCGAATATTTTTTTAAATAGATATTTAAAAACTTTTCAAGGATCTAAAATGAACTGAATAAGTGTTCATTGTTATCACAGGCGCTGAATGTCTACATTATCTCCCTGTTAGAGCCTTTTAATCTTGTATTTTTATTCCTAAACACTCAGTAGACTGAACACATTAGTTTTTATCACTGTTTTAAATATTAATGACTTGAAGGGAAGTTATTTAGTATAGTAAAAAATGTAAGTTCACCTGCTTCCTGAGGAGTTTTAGGTTTTTAAATGTCAATGTGTATTTTCTTTTTTCAGTGTGCGCTCAGCTCAACATTTGATTGTAAATGAAATAATGACATCCGTTAATTGGTTTCTGCTTTAGTCAGTTATGTCTGCATCAGGAAGCAGGAGACATGCAGACCATCTGATTACACAACATGTTTCAGCGCCAAGTTTTTAGAAGGGCTTTGTGTCGTTTTATTAATTACTGAAAGCTAGAGACTGTAATAGCTCTTTTATTTTCTAACTTTATCATAAGAGATCCATATAATTCTATATTTCACAGCTTGTTTTTCCCATCAAATCCATTTGATAGAATTCCTAATATTAGGGGGAAACAGGGAAAATAAATGGATTTAGTTGGGATGTGAACAAGTACGAGACATTTGTTAACACCTACGCTTTTGTTTAATAAAAATAAACATTTTATTTTTTAATTCTTTAACATATTTTAGTGCAAGTGCAGAACAAATGGTTTCCATTGTCTCGTCTCTATGGATTTTACTGGATAACCAAACAGAATCTATATGAGTCCTGCATAAAGATCATGTTACTTTTGACTTTTTAAAACAGTTTGATGAAAGTGTTCCTCATTTTTTTCAGTTGATCTTGAGGGAAAAGCTTTTATAAAATAATCAGCGCTGATGTCTGTTTAACTCTTAAAGGGGTTAGTTAGTAGGTTAGATCTTTGGAAGCGTGTTTCTATGAAAAGGGTTTGGACATTTAATATTGTACCTGCTTTAGGTAGCTTCTTGAACTGCCTCGGTCGGTATAGTGAAACTGAGATTTATTCTAATTAAACTAGTTACAGTGGGGTCATTTAAAAAGTGCCCTGAAACAATTCAAATCTCAAAAAAGTTCATTCAAATAACCTTCACATACTTTGTTTCATTGATATTCTGCAAAAAACTACCTGTATTTAATATAAATAATGCTGTAATGTAATGGTAGTGCAAAAGTTCATGAACTAACATTTGCTCAGCTACTGTAAGATTTTTGATCTTAGCTTGAGAAAGTAGAAACCTGTTGTAACTGGCCCAGTTCAGACCAGCGAGGATCTCATTTGTCTGGTCAGAGCTAATCTCTGTTTCTCCAAACTGAAGCCCTTCTTAGAGCTATCTACAGCAGATATGATATTAGTTGTTCCTGACCTGTTTACAGAAAACCACTTCACATATTCTGAACTTTCACTGTGAAGCTATGCAGGTTGATATCTCTTAAAGGGACACTAGAGTGATCTTTATGTTTTTAACACCATAATGAGCTAAAGCTGCTCCAATGAAAAGTTCTAAAAATGAACTTTAGCTGATTTTATTCTTCAAGAAAAGGCAGCAAAAATGATCTCTTTCGAGGACTTTAGATCTTTGTTTTAGATGACTTAGTCATTTTGAGATTTGGGCTTTACAATCAGCACAATGGGTAATTTTCATTGCCATTCATTAATCATAGTCTGATAAAACACTGATATACCACTATGCAAAAGTCCTGAGCCACCTCTCCTTTCTTTAGCCTTTCTTTGAATAGTTTTAAATGATCTTAATCAGAAGATCTTCAGGTTTTCTGGAGGTGTTTTTAAGTTGTTTCTGTTTTTCGTTTAGCCACTTTAAGCCCAGTCCTTGTAAATGACTATTTTCAGAGGAAGAAATGGGTGTTTTGTTTGTCGAGCCTCTTAAAGAGCATATTTTAAGTTAGACACTCCCTTAAACAAATGTTTAGAGAAATATAATAGAAACTTTTTCTGAATAAAAATTTACACAAATTCAGCTTATTTAGGCTCTTGGATTCGTTTTTGTGAGAATTGTCAATTTTTTCACCAAACCGGAAGTGACGACAGTGCCGGGAGACCGTTCGTTCTCTATATAGAAAACTGATCCACTATTCACTACTTGTGACGAGCAAAACAACCCCCCAGAGTGCCGTTATTTATTACTTTATTACTATAGTGAGAAGTTATTTTATTAAGATAAAAAAAAAAAAAAGATAAAAACAATCAGTCCTGTAAGGCTGTACCCTGTCGGTCCAGCTGTAGACCGTGACCCACCTCCTCACTTGGGTCTGGGTAAAATACCAGCGTTTAGCACCAGGTTTTGATCATCAGAGCTCCAAACATTGAGCTGCGTTTAGGTGGATTGTTAAGAAATGAAAGAGTCTATAAAAAGTTTCACAGGATGCAGCTAAACGGTTCGAGGCTGACCGAAACAGTGTCGGGTCAGGCTGGAAACCCCGCTGGGAATCCCCTCTTGGGAGCCGCTGGGAACGTGAAGCCCCTCTGGAGAGCATCGCTGCATGGATTTACTGTACCCCGCCAGCCAGGTGAGGGTCAGACACCTGAAGGAAATGCTCTCATGAAATCGCTGATCGGTACCGAACTACGACCCACCACGAACCGTACCAAACCTGGCATGGAAACGAGACTCAAGTCTCCCCGTTAGCTCCTGTTAGCTGCTGCATGCTAACAGCGGTTAGCTCTTGTTAGCTGCTGCGTGCCAACAGCGGTTCCGGTGAATGGATCGAAGTAACGGCGCCTGTTTAGAGTCACACTGGATGTTTTTCGTCGGTATGTGGGACTCCATCACATCCAGTCCTGGACTAGACCAGGACCGCCGGGGTTTTTCGTCTCCAAACAGAAGTCACCGTACCGGTAAGGAAGCCGTCCCGTTGTTGACTCAGTGTCCTGACAGACTGGCGATTGGCATTCATAAACATAATAATTTAGCATTTTTTATTAAAATGAATTCACACCGACTTGATTAAAGAGTGCTCTAACCTAAAACTAACAACTCATCGCCGACAGCGAGCAGGCAGCTGGCAGACTAGAGCGGTGCCAGTCTGAGATGTTAAAGTAGTTTAGCTTTAAAAAATCTAACACAATGATTAAAACAAGCATCTGTTACACAAACTCCACACAACAAAGGGCTCAAATGATCAGATTTATGGGATTATTGATCGTACAGAGTGTTAAATTACCCTACAAATACTTTATTTATCTACATCTGACAACACTGTAAGCAGCGCCACCTAGCTAGGAGCTCCCTTAGCTGACGTCACAGGTCCACATATGAAAAAAAAAGCGTTTTTAGAAGCTTTGCAAAAAGGGGCACTTTGGACTAGAAAAATGGTTTAAAAAAATGTATTGTAAAACAAAATACCCTCAATAAACATTTCAAATAGTATTTTTGGACAGAGTTTTATCAGAATTAAAAAAAAAAAAGAACTTAATATATGCTCTTTAACTCTGAGCTATGAATCACTCAGGCATTAAGAAGCCAGTCTTGTGTCTACACACGATAGACAACCCACCAAAAAGACAAATAAATAAATAAAACATGTTTTATATCCTTAGACATTTTGTTACCAGCAACCTTTGTGGAGAAATGCAGGTTTTTTTTTTGTGTGTGTGCGTGTTTTTTTATTTAAGAGTTTCTACCCAAAATGTCAGATTTAACAAGCTTAAAATAGTGTTCTCGCTCTAACAAGGTGATTTCCACCTTGGCATGCAGCAGATGGACTGTAAAGCATCAAATCCTGTTAGTGTTTTTGTTCTTATTTCTGCAGAACATGACTCAGATTCTGCTCATCTGCTGCATATACTATACGTATTAGGTGCATCACTTTTGTTGTCCTGTCTCCTCATTTTATTAAGTGCACGCTTCACACCTCACCTATATGTGTCTTGTTTTAGCAAACGTGATGTGAGTGACAAAGCTAACCAGGATAAAATATGGAAGCTGAATCACTTAAGAATGCCATGTTAAAAAATATTAATTAGAGGAATTAGAGGCAGCTGAAGACTTTTGCACAGATGACCACTTAGGCATCTACAGTGATGCATTTCAGAGTAAACCTCTAGCTGTGACGGTGTGAGAACAATGAGCAGCCTTTGTTTGAACACAGACCCGTTTTCCTGCAGCCCGTGCTGCTCAGTCACATTTCTCAGCTTCCTTATACTGTTACCAAGCAGAAAATCCCTCCCACACTTTATTCTACATCAGCTGCACCCCCTCTTTTCATGCACAGTGACGCCTTCTAAATCACAGTGCCTCCACTATTATCACAGATAATGGTGTCTCTGAGCAACAGCCATGAAATGGTCACCAATTAGACCACGTAAAGTTCAACAAAGACATCTTGTGTTTTTGTGAGTGTGTAAAGTTTGCAAAATCTCCTGAGCTGCTCATAAACTATGCGATTGTCATTTTTTTCCTTTTCTTAAGATTTATTTATGAAGATTTTTCACAAACAACTAGTGGAGGGGAAGTCAGGCTCAGGTGAGCAGGGCGATGGAGGGTATAGGAGCAGGAAAAAGGTGTGGCAGGATAAAGAGGCCTGCTAGTTTTTAGGAAATATTTAATTTACTCCAGTTCCATTCGAAGGAGGACATCTTTTAGCCAGCTGGCAGGAGTGAGATGGGGATGCTGTGCTGGCAGGGGGTAGAAAAGCGACATGCTCAACAAATATAATAAGATGTCAGCAGGAAGGACATCAAACAGAGCAGCTAAGGGTGAGGGCTGGACGCTGGCAGATGTCATGACAGAGTGTGTGTCATGGACAGATGTCCAAAACGGAGACAAGAGTCCAGAGCATGCTGTCGCTGGACATAAGTGACGTTTGTCACAGTTTAGATCCGTGTCTAGGAAAAGCTCAGGATCTGAGGCAAATTGGTGCCATATCAGCAGTCAGTCACTGTAATGTGTAACGGTTATGATGCAAAGAGCTCCAGGAGAAAAATACTTTTTTAACAAATTCTAACCCAGAAAGAATGACACCAAATTCATTCTCCTGTTTTCAGGAGTGGACTTTAAGATGAAAACCGTAGAGATCGATGGAGTCAAGGTCCGAGTGCAGATCTGGTATGTTGTTCAGACAGAGATGTATTTTTCCTATAAAGCTGAGTGCTGACGTGGCGTTTTGTGTTGTTCTCCTTTTGATGATGTGCGTTTTGTCTTCTGTGCAGGGACACAGCTGGACAGGAACGGTATCAGACCATTACTAAACAGTACTACAGACGAGCACAGGTGTGCATAGACAGGAGGAACTCATATTTATACTCTATAGTCTCATTCTTTAATCTTTTTCTACAATCTATCATTTTCAGGGTATTGTATTTGTGTATGACATCACCAGCGAGCCATCCTTTCAGCACATAGTGAAATGGGCCAGTGAAGTGGATGAAGTAAGGGACTAAATGCTGTTATTTGGTTACATTGCATTTGCTGCGCAGCCCTCTGTATGTTTTTGTATATTTAGGGGTGATTTTTATGTAGTTTGCTCCAGATGATGTGCAGACAATTTTGGTGGGAAACAAGGCTGATGAGGAGTTCAGGAGGCAAGTAACAAAGGACCAAGGATACAAGGTTTGATTTATTTCTATTTTCTTAGAATAATTGTTCTAAGTTAAAGATGTCTAAAAGCATTACACTTGCATACAAATAGGTAGATAAAGGAAATGAGCTCTTTTTAAACTTTTAACCAAGACGCCGTCTCCTAAAGCTTGTGTTTGTCATTGTTTTTATTTCTAATATAGCTAGCGGATCACTACGGGATGGAGTTCTTTGAAACCAGCGCTTCCACCAGCAGCAACATCAGTGAGGTACTTCACATCTAAAATAGATCAGGAATGTGCTTAAAAATTATGGAAAACTTTTTGCAAAATATCCATTTAGTTGCAGTATTTCACATGTTTAAACTCTTTGCAGTCGTTCATCCGTATGACAGAGCTGGTGCTACAGTCTCACAGGAGAAACGTGGACAACCTCTTGGGGTCTCTAGACGACTATTTGGACAAGGCTGCTCTGGAGGAGGAGAAGGGGAGTCAGGATAATGGTGCTCAGAGGACCTGTGCCTGTTGAAAACATGAAGTCTGTCACGATGCCATAGCTTGTAGCTTCAACTTTATTCAACCCTCCTGTGACTCTACTGATGTAAACACGAGGACCATGGATTACTTTCACTTTTTTAAAAAATGTCATGGTGATAAACGCTGTGAGCAACAGCTGCCAAATGAAGGCCAGTTTGGGGCCACGATCAGGGAATTTTGCCACCAGATGAATTTATCAATACACATGTTCAGTTTTCTTTTTCTTGAAATGCAGATTGCGGTTGCAGTTGTCCATTTTTATTGCTTAGTCTGCGCTCAAAGAGAAGTTTGCAGCCACATAAGTAGAGAGATGAATTATTTAGAGCTGAAAACTACAGGAGCAGCTTCATTTTCACTGTGGACGTGTTTCCTCGCAGGAGAAAATGAGTCGCGCCATGCTGAGTGAGCTTTTGTGAAAGTGACAGTGTGTGTTGAAGCCTTACTTCTGCTAAAAACTGACATATATGTAATTTTAAGATGATATTTCAAGGTTTTGGCAAACATCAGTGAATATATTTATATATATGCTAATGAAATTACCATTTTCATACTGAAGAACTGGTGATCTGAGCCTTGCTGAGTCATTACATTAGGACTGAAGTAATGAAGTCAGGTGCACAGGGAGTTCAGGCAGATCCATTCATTTTTCATCACATGCTGGGAGACGCAGGTGATTGCTGATGAATTAGGGATGACTGAGGAAACGAATACGTGTCACAGAGAGATCCCTAAAAAACATCTAGAAACACCTGCAGGTCTAAGCTTTAAAACTTGGGACTAATTATCAAAAGCATGATGAGGATATTAAATATATTTTGAAAGATGTGAACAAAATGCTGCAAAAAAAAAAAAGTTCTTTGACTTTATATCAGTTACACCCTTCCATGTAAAACTTCTAAAGAGTGTAATGTGTCACCTGGAGATCAGTTTCCTGCAGGGTTACTCGACACCCCTGAAAGGCAACTTTTTGCTCCGAGTGAGTCATCAAACGTTTGGATACCTGCACACACTGGGATCCAGACTGCCTCCAGTGTGGCAGCGAAGGAGCCGAGATGTCGTTCATCGCCAAGACCTTCTACGACCTGAGGGCCACCTCTCTGGAGGGAGACTCGGTGGACTTTAACGTCTTTAGGGGACGTGTGGTCCTCATAGAGAATGTGGCCTCGCTCTGAGGCACCACCACCCGGGACTTCAGCGAGCTCAACCAGCTTCAGAGCAAATACCCTCATCGGCTGGTGGTCCTGGGTTTTCCCTGTAACCAGTTTGGATACCAGGTGAGTTGAGCAGCAGGTTTTACTCAATCAGATATTTTAATTCATGTGATGCTCGTTAGGAAATTAACTGTTTTTTAGGAAAGGGTATTGCTCTAATTAGATGGGGAAAGGAGCATTTGCAAATATCTAATGTCTTTAAGCATTACTATTAAATGTATTCTGCAGGAGAACTGCACCAATGGTGAGATCCTGAACTCCCTGCAGCATGTGCGCCCAGGTGGTGACTTCAAGCCTAACTTCACCATGTTTGAGAAGTGCGACGTCAACGGAACAAACACACACCCTGTCTTCGCCTATCTGAAGGACAAACTCCCCTATCCTGATGACGACCCCAGCTCCCTCATGCAGGATCCCAAATTCCTGGTTTGGAGTCCCATCAGCAGGGCAGACGTCTCCTGGAACTTCGAGAAGTTCCTCATCGGGCCGGAGGGGGAGCCCTTTAAGAGATACAGCAGGAATTACCCCACCATCGACATAGAGCCTGACATTCAAAGACTGTTAAGATTAACCAAGTCCTAAAAATAGCCTCATCCTCCTAATGGTTTTTCTTCTGTAATTGTCAAAGTCAACATGCTGCCCGCCACAGTTTTAAGCCTTAATGAATGAGGATGATATTCTGAAACGTTGAGGGCATATCATCTGAGACCTTATAAGTGCTTAACAGTGATGGAAGTAAAATTCTTTGTAATTTTTAAGGTAAACGACAAGGAGAAAAACAGAATTTTTAGACGATAGGTTCAGCTCTTTTGTTCTTTGCTAACTTTTCCAGCAGATGGTGCTACTCATCTAATCATGCAAACAGGAAACTTGGGTCGTGCTTCTATGAATTAACATTCCAAACACACTCAATGTCGTTGCACTAATACGAAAGGCTAAAATTTGCACAACCTTAAAATGTTCTCTTATTTCAATTACAATATTAACAAAACACAATATGGACATGATGTTTTAATACCAGGATGACACACAAAAATAAACGGCATCATGCAGAATGATGTTTTAAAACAGCGCAGGAAAAAAAGTGCAAGGTCCACAGACCGGTTTCAGCACTATGCATTGTGGCCTGCTGTTTCCCCCTGTAGTCTGAGGTCATCTTTCACCAATAAATTAATAGAGCTGCAAGTAAAATTTGCTGATACAAGTAGTCCACGCAGCATTACGGCCACATTGCTGCTTAAAGAGAAGTCCTAAATCAGGCATTTAGGAAGGCATCAACTTTTTGCTTGTGTGATATGCTCTCATCCAGCTTTAGTTTTCTATGTACAGAAGGCTTTGTTTGCAGGGTCTGCAGATTAGCTTTGGATTTCCTGCACATCCGCTCACATCCACATCAGCTCATGATGTCAGAGCTCCGGGAGGAAACACAGGCTAGGCAGTGCCCTAATGTCCCTCTCTGTGGCTGCATAAAGGATAAACACTCAATTCGTTGACACATCACAGCTTTGATTTCTGCTTGAACAATCTTTGATGGCTGTAGCCTGGCTTGATATCTTTACAAATCACATTAAAATGGTTGTTTTGACACAATGCACAAAGACTTGTGATTAATATATTTTATACAGCTCTGCTGCTCTTGTGTATGTTTGTCAGATGAGCAGGGAGATGCAAATACTGTAACAGGAGTCAAGACAGGGGCCTCTCCTGCACCTAACATGAAAAACATCACAAAAGATTGTTTATGTTTGAGAGATGAGTCACTATTTAAGCTGAAAAATGTCCACATCAGATTAGAAAATTTGTATTATGCTTAAAAATAATTTTTTTTCTTGTGCAGATATGACAAATTCAGTTTTTGCCAGTCACAAAACACAACATCTTGGGTTTTGAGATGGTTTCCAGATGTTAAATATAACACACAAAAAATAAAATTTTAAAATAATTTCAATTATATATGTAGGAGCTGTAAATAATAGCCATAAATAACTATTATAATATGAGTTGAAGGCTAATGATTTAGCTTTTTATCAATGATTATACAGTGGAATAAGTGATATTTGGGTTCAAATGTCTTTGACGTAATTCTGTAAAATAGAATTAAAAAAAGGGAACTAACTACTGCTCTAGATCAATCCTATTTCTAAAGGAGACATTTCAGATATTCTAAAATAATAAAAATTCCAGGTATATTTTACAACTAAAACTGGGTTCCAAAAAGATTAGAACAGAAGCCAATTGAAATAAAATAATCCAAAGAAAACACAAGCTGACCACAATTAGGCACAAAGAATCACATTTAGATGTAAAAATGACCAACATCAAACAGAAAACTGCATTAAAAGCAGCACGGGAGAAAACGAGATAAACAAGACAATGATTTAAACATTTTATGATGTCAAAATCCAAAAACTTCAATAGTTTTAATTCATGTTTTCAAAGCAGAGTGAGACCTCTTAGGTTTTAATCTGCTCGCCCACAGGTGAGCCCTGTTGCCACGGCAACGTTGTGCTTTCCCTCGCTTAGTGCTGTATTTCTCGCGAGACTCCAGGGCAGAAAGAGGGGAGGTAGCCTGAATGATCTCATCCCTTCAGCAAACTGCATACCGCAGCGAGGCAAAGCCGTAACTTTCTATCAAACTTTCCAGTTGCCTTTCGGAGGACGACACCGGACCGTTTTCGGCCTGAACCGGAACCGGGACGGGTTTATATTTATTTATTATTTTAGCGGAGACGACGAATGAGCGCTGCGTAGTTTGTATCCCGGACTAAACGACAGCACCTTAACGAGTTGAGACAAAAGGAGGAAAATCGCCTTGTGTGACATCCAGAAGGGAGAAAAAGGTGAGCGGTGCACGTTGTGTTGGTCTGTGTGCTCATGGCACAAGGTGTGTGTGTGTGCTCGAACATCTGTCGGCTGTGTGAACAGCACAAAGCACATATTTGTTCTCTCTCAGTGTGTGTGTGTGTGTGTGTGTGTGTGTGTGTGTGTGTGTAGAGCTTGTGCGCAATCAGTGCCACCGTTTGTTGTTTTTTAACTAATATAAATGTTAAAATGTATAAATCCGTCGTGAATGTCAACTAGGACATGGTTTCCTGTGCTGCTGTGAGGTGATACACAGGTGGCTTAATGACAGGGTTTATGCAAATAAATGAATGTCACCACCCGATATTTTAATTTTTTTATTTTTACCACGACCAAGGATCATTTCAGCACCAGATGTTCTCATGTCACATCTGCCTAACCACGAGTTGTCTCCAGCTTGTCCAGTTCATCATCTGCAGTAACACATTTCAACAATGCGATGTAATATTTTGATTGTTTTTTGCCCCCTGCTGAATTTTCATTAAGATCACACACATATTTTTCTTGTATTTACTCAAATGTGTCCCAATCATAAAGTCAACATGAGAGAATAGGAAAAAATACAAACATTGAATTAGGATTTTGATGGTAACATTCATGTTATGGGGATATAATTTTAAAGTTGTCTAAACACCATCTCCCACACTCACAAAATAATTACAGGAAGCCCTTTGGCCAACTTGGCTTCATCCAGGTGAAGAAAATGAAGCCCCAGAGTCAAGCTTTGGGCCAGGATCAAGGATTTTTAACATTCTTGATAGGCTTAGCTGACCTGCAGTGGCGGGCATGACTGATCACAGCTCCACTGCCACCTTTACTGCTGAGTCTAATCTTCCACTACACCACTCCTCACTTTTGATGGGATTCCTTGCAGAGGATAAATCTCAACGCAAATGCAGCAGCTTTATTATGTTGAGGGGAAGAATGCTCCCTCTGTTGCTGCGTGGGCCTAAAAATGGCTCATTCAGGGGGTCTCGAGACTAATTTGAGTAACGGCAGGATGAAAAGATCCGTCCGAAGGGATCTGAAAGCAAATTTTGCACCTCCAGGGGATAAAAATATCGCCTCTCATGTTTTCCATCAGCATAAATAGTCTTCACTCGGATGTACTGCTGAAGGATGGGGTTACTTTCTTCGCTTTTTGCATCATGTTTCACACACAATTGTTATCCTTCTCCTTTGTAGTGGAGTTTTGAGCAGATATTCACAGAAGGATGTTTCCTGTTGCTAAGTTGAGCGTATTTTTCCATTGTCTCCTGTGTACGGACTCAGAGGGAATAGTTTGAACAAAGATGAAAGAGAACAAGAGGAGCTTTGTGCTGCTTTATAATTTGCCACCAAGGAGTGTGTGAGCTGGAATTAGCTGTTTAGATTTTCTTACATAAAGCTGATTTGTTTCTATTTAAATTTCCTGAAAATAAAAGTTTTGACTGTTGTTTTCATACATACTTTAGAAACTTACTGTTGCATTCTGGGAAAGCGCAGCCTGGGAATCCTGGGACTTTCTCCATCTGCTCAATACTAATGACACACTGGATGATCAACCAATCCTGAGATTTGATGTTTTGGGACATTTCTTCATATAATAATTTTAGACGGGAAGATGAGTCACATTTTCTTTAGTTTTGACTCAAACTTAAGTAATATCTTGGAAGTTTACATCTTTTTAAGAAATAAAAAAGAGGAAGTGTGATCGGATCAGCTCATTGAGAGATGTGTCTGTTAGTCAGAGGTCAAATGACATGATGATGATGTAGCTTGTTTTTTTAAATGTATGTCCTAGTGATTGTGCTGATGAGTTTGACTGTAACGAGGTGCGACTATGTGTTTCCTGCTTGTTAAAGTGCTGGAATCCTCTTTTTGTCTTTGTTGGACGGTCGACTGTACACCGACTGATGAGAGGAAAGCTGTGGGCTCGGGGGCCACAATAGTGATGATGTAATCTCTTTTCAGTGCTCTGCCACAGAGAAAATGCACATAGACAATGGAAAATTCCATCACCCCACCTGCCACAAAGTTTTGGAAACTCCAACCCAAAAATTTACCAGCAGCTCAAACCCCGTCATTATCTCTGCAGGGGATTTGGATCCGAACAGTGGGCACAGGTGCAGAGTGCTACGATTGATTATGATCCGTCCTTGACTGACATCTGGGTCGCCGCTTGGTGGTTTGGTACTTATATGTTCCTGCACTGAAACAATCTGTGTCTGGTTTTTGTCATTCTGCTTCCAGCTCCCAAGCTTAAACCAAAACCCACAGTCAGGCTGAGATCAGACGCTGAGTAATTCCCCCTCTCTGCTCCCATCAAACCTCACACAGGCTGAAAATACATCGTGGGATAGAGATCGGAAAACAGAGATGAAAAAGTAATTGAGAATAATCGCAAACAACCACTTTAAATAAAAGAGATAGTGCTAGAAGGGGGGGAAAAAAGGTGTTCCATAACAAAATCTGGGGTTCAGATGATGATGATGATGTGTTGCTGCAGGCTATCTCCTCTGCCACACAGCGATGACGCGCTCAATATTGTCTCGACATGTCTGCCAGTTGCTACACTGTCTCCCTTCTTTATTTTTTTGGGCCCTGCACTTTCTCTGGAAGGGATTACAGAACTCTGCTCGGAGAAGAATCAAAACATCAAGGAGAGCTGCAGGCCCACGCCTCACGCAGAGCGCGGGTGGGCAGCTTTGGAAAAATAATTCCACACACACACAAAATAAAAAATCGAGACAAGGTTTTGCTGCTGTTTCCTCCTGCGGACGGAAATCTGAGAAGCAGACAGGAATGCGCGAAGGGTTTGTTGATGCAGAGACAGGTCCGATCAGCTTGTCTTCATTCCTCCTTGTGTTTACAGCTGTTTCATTATTTTCAGGAGCGACCTTTACTATGTTGCATCCAGTAAAGCTGGAATGTCGGAACAACACTCTGAGTTTATCTCCGGGACTGTTGTAGCTCTGTGAATGACGATCCAGTAAAAGCTTTAAATTTTCCTGACAGTGGAAGCATTCTTGTTGTAGCTTGCTTTCCTGTAACTAAAACTGGAATAATCCTCCTTTAGTCTGCTCCAGAATTCCACATCCTTTGCTTTGGGATGAGGGAATTTATTTCCAAGCCTGTGAGTTCCTGCTTTGCTCTCAGAGAGAGGAATCAGACTGCTTTCAGGCAAACTCTGAGATCTGAATGGCTTAAAAAAATACAAGTTTCAGGTTGACTCCGTGAAGTGTGCAGGGAAACAGCCCTCTCACTTTTCATGCAGAATGTCCGTTCTGTTTTCTATTATTACCTCACACATTCCTTTAGGAAATGAATACCCTCCTGTTTGCGTTAATGAATCTATACCATGTGTAACGATACAGTATGCTGTCATTAGGTTTCTCTGTAGTCTTTTGTCATGTTGTTTCAGGTGCAAAGGACAGATATAGTCTGATCATAACAAACATGGCTGCCTTTCCTCTCTTGTTGCCTGTTTCCTGTGTTCACTGATGTATTCCTGGATTATTGGTTTAGCTACAACTAAAACCTAGAAGTGGAGATGCACCAGTTCTAGTTTTGTGGACCATACTTCTTGTTCAGCTCAGACCTGTTGATACTGATTCATATGAAAGAACCATAAATAACAATACTTCCAAAACCTTCTGTATAACTTAAAAATGATAAAAACTGCCACATAGATCTGTTATTACTAGCCCAATTAGTGCTTAGTAACATTGTATTAATAGATCATCAGGTTTTTTTTTTTTTGTTTCAGATCAACCATTTATCCTGAATATCCATCGGTTCTGATCATTGGCTCATTTTTTGTTGCATTTCTAATGCAAGTATGAAGCTAAACACAGCTATAGCTGCTAAAGTTAAAAAATGTAGTTCCTCTACTTTTGGTTTTAGTGTTTTATCATTTTGTGTTGTGTCTCTACAGAACCAGTTCAGCCGATATTATCACTGTTGCTGGGAGGAAATGAGGTGATGATGTGCTCGTGCTTACATGGCATTCATACTTGACTCGAATGCCAATTAGGAGGCAGTCACCTGTGGCTGTTTGCAAATGGAAAACAGTTTTGTTTAAACAGACATTGATAATACATGGAAGCAGAAGTTAAAAATAGGAAGCTCACATAAAGATCCTTTTTTAAAAGAAATTCTTCCTATGTTGAAGTTCCCTGATTATTACCAGCATGATTAGGATAAATTTTCTCTTCTTGACCCATGAAGCAAAACTAAAAAATGCAGTCGTTACCAGCACATTCAGTAGTTTTCTTGCATCCTACTGCAGCATTGATGCCTTGTGTTGTGTTTTTGAGCAGAAGTAAAAGGCAGTAGCTGCTGCTGTGAGTGAGATGCAGTTTGCACAGAAAACTGGCTCCAAAACATGACGAGCTACAGTTGCAGGGCTGGTTGAAGTGCTGCACCGGCCAGCAGCAGCAACACGCTGTGCAGGTTTGCACTACGGTTTACTGGCTTGCTGTGATTTAGGAGGGCACCTCAGTTATGCAACACTAGCTGACTTATCACTGTCCAAATGACTCTGTATGAATTGATTACCTCTATGGCCTGACTGTTTATAATTGGACTGGAAGTGCGCTCGGCAGTGCACTGGACACGTGCCAGAATCGATGACTGGAAACTGATTGCGTGTGTAACTTTGCTACGATTTTGTTGTTGTTAGATTTTGGGTTCCTCATTAAGATTTCCCACAGATATTCTTATAGTTTCCTGTCATTACTTACACCTGAGCTTTTGACAGTTTTTTTTTTGTAAATTGGTCTGGCTTGTGGGCTGAAGGGCACTGCTCAGTCCACAGCCACCTCTAGAAACGTGACTGATTTCTGCCTGGAGGAGGAGACCTGTCTTTGTCTAATTCCTCCTCCTGCTGTTTTGCTTACCTGGTAGCCTTGTTATTACCACCTCTTTGCGAGGTGTATGTACATCTTGTTCACAAGGTACCCAGTTAATGTCTGATGGCCGTAGAGGAAGTATTTGGCAAGTGTGAGTGGACATTAATCAAGCTTTCACTTTGACTGTGGCATTCCAAGATGGCTGTTTGTGTTTTTTCTTTTTTCCCTAGCAGCAATTTATTGCATCTCTGTTGTACACCAGCTGGTGGTGAACCTGTGCAGTTAAAATGCATCCCATCATCCATCATTGCAGTTTAATGAATGTATGCATTTTACTTTGATTGCTGCAGAGATACTGTATATACCCGCGGGCCAAGCAGCTGCTGATCGATCAAAAGATCAGTTTGACTGATGAAAATGAACTTCAAAGGATGTGCAGAGCAACTTATGACAGGTTTGATTACGTTCTCTGTAGAGCGTTTAAACAGCCTGTGGTCAGTGCTGCTGCTGCTGCGGTGGAGCTCGTGTTCCTCCTGTTTGCTGAACTGGATCCCTTCCTTCCTCAAACTGATTGATCAAACCAACTCAACATCCAAAGCATCCCTTCACCACAGCCCTCTAAGAATGACAAACACACTTACATGTCAGTCCTGCATATTTTTACATCTTTGTTGTGGATTCTGTTTTCTCTGATCCAAATATTTTGTTGGTAAGTTTGTCTTTTACCAACATTTTGAAGAGGTTTGTTTAAAGTTTCTTGTATTCGCAAGATTTGTAGCCTGAAGCAAAATTGTGAGGAACCTGCATAATGCAACCTTTGGCCTGAATCGCATGTTGTAAAAAAACTATTTTGCATCAAGAGGTTTTTTTTGTCTTAGTTTGGAGGATTTTTACATTCTGCAGGAGACTTTGCACAAAAACTTTCTGACATTTTCATGCACAAATCTTAAGTTTTTCTCTACTGTTTATTCAGTCTGTTCTTTCCCGTTTCAGAAAGATGTTCTGCTTGCCACAGTTTTTTTTTTTGTTTTCTTTGTTGAGGTTGAGGCATCTGAGTATTATAAAAGTATTTATAAAACTGGAAATGTGTTTCACCTGGGCTTTTCCTAACCAACACTAAATAATAAATAGTTCTACCAAGCTATCAAAATACTGAGATCTACAGCAGGTAAAGTTCTATTTATCTAAATGTTATTTTTCCTTGAACGTTTAAAAATCTGTTTATTTACAATGGTGTATTAGGGACATGCAAATGGAGAAAAAGAAAAAGGATTAAAGCTGAAATGTTGAGGAAAAAACCAGACATTTCCAGAAAGTAGTAGTATTTCACAAGTAAAGTTTGAGATTAAACAAATGAACCAAAATTAAACCAGCACCCACACAAATACCTACAATACCCATAATGCCTTGTGTAAATGACCCTATGGTGACTTAATTTCAATAGGTTTTAATACAAAGGACTTTATTTTAATTTGTAAACAAAACATATCATCTGAATCTGCACACCACCTGTAAAATCCTCTCAGAAGCAGCATGAACTTTACCAGAGAATATTAAGATGTTTATAGGCATGTGTTTATGTTTGAGACTCATAATGTGAAGGATTGAAGGAAGGAGTAAAGATCGCTCCTCACTTCCTTGTCTTTTATAATTTACCCTGTTAAAACGCACACATGAACCTCGGTTAAAATAAAAATAAAAACAAAATAAATTCCCATTCAGCAGCACAGTGGGGTTCACTTCCTCAAGCTCTTCTTAAAATCACCTACTTTTCACTTTTTTGGGGACATTCTGACTTTATTCTTGATGCTTTCTCCTAATTTATTTTTTCTCAGTGGCTTTAAAATATATTCTCTTCTCATTTTACAAACAAACATTTTTTAGCACATCACTTTGTTTCCTTTTTCTTTTTTGCATATTTGATATTGTCTTAGTTTTTGATTGAATAAAAAAAAAAGTGCTGTATTTTTGCTGCGGTTTGGGAAGTCTGATCAGGATTCTGTCTTTATAGCCATCTGTGATTTGGATTGTTTGCTACCTGTGTAATCAGGTGGCAGATGTGAGGGGACAGGTCAGTGGATGACTTCCAAACATCACGGCCGTCTGCTGTGAGAACCTGTCAGCTGGCTGTCGATTGACCTCGCTGCTCAAACACTGTCCTACTAGAAAACAGAAATGATTTCTCCTGTATCTGCCCTCATCCCACACCTCCACTGGGCACATGCTCTCATGCTTTTTTGTATACATATTAGAGACCTGGGATCCATTGCTTCTTTGTACTCTGTATATTATTTTTGCTGATCTGTTTACTTCTTTCATGTGCAAACATACATATTTATACTTGTTACTAATATCAAAGAAGTACTCCAAAAAGAGCTTTGTTTTCTGTTCTCTGTGTGCGTCAAACATAGGAAAATTAAAATGTTCACATTTCATTCTTTTTCATCATCCCTCTGCTCCAGTGAATGAGATGAATTGTCTGCACATTCTTCAAAAATGCAAAAACAAGCTTTTTGCTTCTCGTAAGAAAACAGCTTATGTTATTATGTGCATGAACCGTATTATGTAACTGACAGAAGATCAGATGTATCTGAGAGTGATCGGCTGTCCACCAGTCATGGCTGATTAAGCTGATGCTCTAATTCCGGTCATCTGCTGATTGATTAGTTTGTTTCCAGTAGGAATAATGAGGCCATTGGAGTAAATGTCTGTATTAGTTTATAACCAGGCATGATTTGTGCTGAATTAGGGGACACATGCACACAATATGTCTGAGATTCTGTTCGCAGCACCCTTTTAATAATTCTGTGCAGCACACTGAGGCTTTCCTATACATAGCACAATCTAATTAACATTCAGATTTTTGCCTGATGAACCGCTCTATTTATCCTCCTGCTAACTCGTGTTTAACTGATGATGAGTCAATACAGTGGAGCAATCAATCCGCACATGTTAGAAACACGAGACAAACGAGCAACAATGATTTAATTCCTATTTGTTTTGCTCTCTAACGCCTGCGATCTGAGAATGAAGTAATAGCAGGGTTGGACGTGTTTCAGTCCCCCCCCCCCACACACACACACACTCTTGGCTGAGTCCCATCCCCCAACGTGGAGAGGCTGAATTATAGACGGCAAGCACACAAACTATTCACTCAAGCCTCCTCCTTACTTCAATATCGTTAATTATACTGCTGCTACTCTCCCATCCTTCTATTTTAATCCTCCACTGATGGAAACTGCCTCATCCCAACACTTCCACTTGGGAACTTGTGCCAGCCCCACGCTGAGCTGTGAGGGTTTGTTTGCTAACAAACAGGTTTACTGCTTCTCAGATATAAAAAGGTGAGGATTTTTGTAGGGAAATTAAAGGAAACGGTTCTCTGTCTTGGCCCACTCAGCGCTGTTTAACAAGACTCCCTGCAGGGGAATGTTCTCACTAAGTTCAACTAGACGAAGCATTAGTAATCACAAATAATAGAAAATAGTAAGTGACAGACACACAGCTTGATTTAAATATATTTTTTACATTCTGGGAACGGAGTTTGGGGAAATGGTTTACTTTTAGAATTAGCAGCAGAACTCTGTATATCCTTTGAATTAGAATAACATAATTTATGGATATTGCAATACAAGCATGGGCAACATCAATTTAGCAAAAACTTTCAATAAGTCCAAAAAATGTGTAATTGGTCCATTTATTTCTTTATTGTAACAATTTTTTTTTTGCAATAAATCTTATTTAGTTGAAAAACCTGATTAGTTACCTTTTACTAAATCATGGAATGAGCAGCTGGGTAGCATCAGAAATCCCCTGCAGTATTCTCCTGTTGGTTTTCACTTTTGCTCTGAGTTGCTTGGCAGATTGGATGATTGCACTGTTCCACAGACACTTTTTTTATTTTACACTGACGGGCGCCTCAGTTGCATGTGGAGGATCCATTTGCAGCCACAACAGCTCGGCTCCTTCTCCTCATGCCGGTCACCAGCCTGGTCACGTGTTGTTGTGAAATGTCGTCCCATTCCCCAACCAGGAGTTGTTGAAGGTCAACCGGCGTGGTCACTTCGGCAGATACAGCATGCTCGAGCTGTCTATCAAATACCAGTCATATACCTCTGACCAGACCACACCTGGTAGTACTTCAACTCAAACCAACAGGGGAATACCTTACAAGTCATACCTTGTGGTCACAGGTCACACTTTCCACACATTGCCAAGAAGCAAAGTATCAAAACTTTTAGTGCCAATTTTGTATTGATCATCCTCTTAGTGTTGAGGAAAAAACAATAGGTGCAGCTGATGATGCCATTGCTGTATTGGCTCTTGTTTATAGTGACTGTTAACCAGTGATTATTTGGAGATGTTTGTAGTTTTAATGGACTTTTCTGTTGTTTTTCCTGTGTGATATGAACATTTAAAAAGGGGGAAGTAAAAGGAAGTCAGTCTAGCCTCTATTCATAAGTGACAGTGAAAGTGTAAATGAAAGAAGAGCCACAAATTACTTTACCACAGCAGAACTTCCCCTTATAAATCAAAGATCCTGTTCGCTTGGAGACAATGGCGGCTGAAAAAAGATGCGCTGAGAATAAAATTAAAGCACAACCTTTAAAGCCGTTTAGTTAGTCTCTTATTTATTTTTAGTAGCAGCTACAGAAATAACAGTGATTGTGTTTATCTACAGTCAAGAGTTTAGTTTGAGCTGACAGGATGAACTTTGAGCTTTATCGTCTGCTCTCAACAACGGGCCTCATGTCTCTTTATAGCGCCACACTTACACAGAGAAACTCGTTAGAGCGACTGAATTTACTAATACCCAACCGGCAGGTTAACAGATAAATCCTGATCACAGAAAACCTGCATCTGTAGCTGCATTTCTTTACAAACTGCTGCCATAAGCAGAATGAGCAGTATGCTGCTATTCTAGTAACTACAGAGATTCAAAAGAGCTTCAGTGAGCGGAGACGTGGTGGAGGGTTAATGTTTAGGCCCTCTTACACAATCTCACACTGCCTGCAGTTTGTCATCAGAGCAAAGAATAGCCCAGGTCTTTCTGTAAACTTTGATTACATTTTATATTCAGTTTGTTTTTATGCTGCCAGAGGACCTCAGGACCGCAGAGAACGTTCAGGTTTTTAAGAATAGACTCAAGACCCACCTTTTTAGATCAGCTTTTAACTGATTATTATTTATTTAGCTTTTTATTCACATTTTATTGGTCATTTTTACTATTCTTATAAGTTTTCGTTATTTTATATGCTACGCATTTTAATCCTCCAGTGTTTCCTCTGTGGAGCCCTCTGCCTTGGGACCGGTGGTCGGCGGTGGCGGCTCGGGCGCTCCCCGGTAGGGCCCGGGCAGTGGCGGGGGTTGCCACCCTCCATTCCCAGGTGCCCTTGGTTGGTGTGTGGCTGCTGACCTGGTTCTACAGCTGATGAGGCAGAGGGCCCACTTGATGGCGTGTTGCTCATTACTGGAGCCATCTGAGCTCAACATAGTGTTTACTGTGGTTTTTATGTGTATGTGTGGGTGTATGTGTGCCTGGGAATTGGTTGTGGACTGGGAGGGGAGAGTGTCATAATTGTTCTATGTGTGGGAAAGGGAGGGAATGTGGGTTGTACTGTATGGGTCATTTTAATCCGTCAAGCACTTTGTGTTGCTCGCTGTGGCATGAAAGGTGCTATATAAATAAAGTTTGATTTGATTTGATGCATTTAGGAGAGACAGAGGTCTGTTTTCATTCTAATGAGGAATTTCTAAACAAGACTCATCTCTGTTCAGACAGGCATTTGAGAATATTCACATAAATAATCTCTGGCCTACTAACATGCCTGAAAATGCCTATGTTATTACCAGCAACAGATAATATAGCTGGATATTGAGGATGATGTAAAAGGTTTTTGATCAGTAGCTTTTTTTTCCACTATGGAGGCAGAAGGATGAAATACAGCAGTTTTTGCATAAAAAGTCAATGAAAACTAAAAATGATTCTCATCATTATCAAGTGAAGCTTCAATGAGTCATGCTGTCTTCTTATTTTCTTTAAAGAAAGAGGTCATGTGAATCAGTGAAGGAATTTTATAAACTGATAAAACCAATCATAAAGTAAATATAGGAGCCTCTGTTATTGTTTCTAAATATTTCAGATTTTACTTCGATGTTCAAGGACGTGTGAACATACTGTAGTTACTGTTGAAAAATTAGTGTTTTAAACATTTTTCTTCCTTGTTAAATAATGCAAATTCAATACTCTGAAAACAAAACTTTAAAAAAGCCCTCTGGAAATATTAAAATGATTATTGTGTACCACTTTTGTTTACATAAGCTCTGGTATAACTTTATATCTTACATAACTTTAATAAAATGTATCCTTAGAAATGACAATCTAATCCACTTTATTTATAAGCACATTGCAACCAAAGTGCTGTACAGTGCATTCACATTTATATCTTTAAAAACATAAATAGAGACATAGATTAAAAACTCAAATAACAACAGAAACGGTATGATTCAAACACAATGAAGATAAACAGTTTTTAGTGGGATTCATGTGGACTGATCTCTTTTTTTAATTCATGGGGGAAAAAAAGAAAAATCAATATTAAACAACATGATCATGAAATTTTAGTATTTCTTGTCATATAAATACCTGCAATTAAATATTTGGTTGTCTATTTTTGGCCATTTTAACTGCTCTTATAGCGAAAGAAAAATTTAATGAGTACAGTTTTTCAAACAAAGACTTAAAACAAACTATAATTCAATACTTGGAACTACATCTGTGTTTCTCTCTTTGGCTTTAATGATAAATATGACATGTCTGAGTTAAATCAGTTTCTTTTTCACCCAGTTGGCTTTAAATGTGTGAATGAAGATATTATGCATACATGACCATAATTATCATAAATAATGTTAAAACATACATCTGAAGTGTCCCAACAGTCCAACCTCATGTCGAACTCTGGCTGCTAGCTTTCAGTCTTTGAATCAAATTTGCCACAACCCTGCTTATGACTCACTTTATTTCTTTGTTCCGACAGCTGTCAGAAAGGAAGAAGTGTTAATTCTTCTGTCTGAACGAGGAGACCACCTAAGCTGTTAGCTGTGCAATTAGCTTCTTTTTCATAAGTAAATGGCCCTCTCCAAGTTGGACAAAGTCCTTCGTTGTCAAACTTGTGGCCACCCAAGATAATTAGAAATAGCTTAACAGGTTTACCACCACTGACTGTAAACTATGTCAAGTGTTTGAAGTGTTTATTTATTCTGCTGTCTCTCCCACGTGAAACCCTGGCGGAGTGCTTCTTAGATAAAAGGAGAGGAAGGATCGAGGACACACTGCTGGATATGATGGCAATGAATACACTCTGGCAGTCCTCCAGAAGCGTCGTCTTGTGTAAGGCTGTGAGTGAAATCCACTTTGCCAGTGGTTAGCTCTGCCCACTACTTACATCGCTGTGCTGCGGTGATAGCGAGGGGCCCAGAGTTTGGGTACAGCAGCAGCAGTGCATCCCAGGACAATGATCAGAGTGAATATCAATACGCTGCTGCTGTTTAGTAAAGTGTACCACCTACATTATCTGTCCTTAGTTAAACTCATCTGTCCAGATTTTACATCTCCTTGTTCTGCTGCTGGTGATGCATTGATCAAAACTCCCAGTGCTCTCTGGGTATTTTATAACAGACTATTTACTTGGACAGTCAGTGTTGCACTTCTCTCTTACTATTTGCCCATACATGCCCTACTTCTCTGCGTCACTCACACAGGCATTCATCACTTCCTCCACTGAAATTGGTGAAATTCCAGCATCCCAACTTGCGGTTGGATGGTGCTCATGTGTTGTTTGTCTGCCAACATGCCGGCTTGTTTTTCCCCTCAAGCTGCTAGGTTCTCAGGTTTGCTCAATCATACGCGGGCAGGTTTGTGCGTGGTGCTCAGCCAGATTCATGAACGGGAGGAGGAAGCAGACGTAAAACCAGTGAGACAGACTGCTGTGCGTCTGTTGTGCTTATGGATTTCCATAGTGGGGTAATACCTCTAAGAATGTGCTGAGACCTCAGTTTACCCCTCACTCATCAGCACTCCCTTTGCTGTGTAGGAGGGACTAAATTTCCTCTTTCCATTCCAAATCTCAGTCATCTTCCAGTTAATGAGTTGCAGCAATCACAGGGCAGCCAGTTAATCTGGTATTATTCATTTTTCTGGCCAGATGAGCCGTTTTCCTCCTAATTTTCCTCTGGTCCTACATGCTGATGTTTAGTTTCTCTGAAACTCATCTGGTTCAAGCTTTTGCTCTTCAGATCACCAGGCTTTTAATTCATCTGGTTTCTCTGGCGAGCCTCGTTTACACGGTCAGAGTGATGTTCTGGTGCCAGACAATTTTCAAAGACTTCAGTGTGTTGGAATGGGGCCCCAGTTTTGCCCAAGCCAGCACAGAGGGACCTTTGTGCCTGCTGCCCATCGGCCCAGTCAGCCCCAGAGCAGGGAAAGATTAGGAGCCAGGGAGAGCCAATGGACTAAATGGTAGGGTGCCTGTTTGAAAGCCAATGGTGTCAGGCAAACAGCCCCTTATCCCATTCAAGCACGCGGTAATTACAAGCTTGTAGGGCAATCCCTTGCATCTTTTGTCAGGGCTTTGGTAACACTTGCCCTGTGTGCTGGGAAACTTCATTGAGTCTGAAGACCAAGAATAAGGATGCTTTAAACTGCAGCATGTTGTCCTTTATTTCAGGGACAACAAGCAGCCAAGCCCGTGGGACCCTGGTTTTGAAATGACTATGTATCCAAGCTTTAAAGATTTACCCAGGGTTTTCATGCCTGTGATTCACAATGTGACTCATCTGTCCAGCTGGGTGCCTTCAGTCTGTCTTCCTCTTTTAATTCCTTGTAAAACATGTGCGCATGGTGTCACAAAATCCTAAAGGGCCTGCTGAGTACCACACACAATGAGTCTACATGTTATTATTCATGTCTCATCTCTACAACCAGGTGTGTCATAATATCACTAACCCTCCGTCTGCTGTCTAGTTTCAGCTAAGAGGTCAGAGCACCAATTACAAGAATTAGAAATGAATTCAGTCAGCAGGTTAAAGCTGTCTGGACACGTCCTCCCAACCTCCTTAGACGGATACGTTCACAGGATGGGTTGAAACAAGACTGTGAAGTGTTGCAGATCTTTTGTTTTCATCTGTCTCTTATCTTTCTGCTTGTTCGCAGCCTGTTCCAAAAAAATACACACAATGTACTTTCTTGTGATGTATAAATCAAAGTGTCTGTGTTTTGCTGCGTAGAAATGTGACATGAGCCAGTATTTTGGGTAGATAAAGTTGACCAAATCCCTAATTGTTCACGATAAGCTCATTATTTTGTAATGGTAAAGAAAACTCCCTGTAGATAGTCTGTAAAAATGTTTTGGATGAGAAACGTATTGTAAAACAATTTATAGAAACCTAAAGGAGGTTAAAAGATTCTCTATGAATGTGGACCTTTTACCACTTAATCTGACAAAACCTTAAAGCCATCCTGCTGCTCCACAGCCAGTAGATTAGAGGCCTGTTTTCTAGGACGTGTGTGTGTGTGTGTGTGTGTGTGTGTGTGTGTGTGTGTACACATCTAATGTATTTGTTCAGCTCATCAGTCGCTCCCTGAGGACGGCTGCATGAGGGAACGAGGCCCAGCGCTTTGGGACTGGACCTGCTATTGAATTTACATTCTCTGACTACTCCCTCACCCAGATAAAGAGGGTGTTTAGAGGACAATGGTTTTTCTATTTTCTTTTGTCAGCTTTTTGCCAATCAGCTGCTTTTAAAAGATAATTTAATACCAGGTCCCAAGGAGTGTACTCCCATTCATTTGAATGAATAATAAGGAAAAAAGACAGATGCCTGTGATTTAGTTCATTTCTTTTTCTTGTTTTTTACTGTTAGAATATGTTTAAGTCGTTTTCACACGTGGAGCTGAAAAGCTTTCTAGGTATTTTCCAGATGGCTGCATGTCAGAACACAAATATCATTATCATCAGGTTTAGTTCTACCCTGCAAACTCCACAGTAACAAATCTGGGGAAAAAATACTGCTGCAGCTCAACCCCCCTAAAATATAAACATCCACCATGAGAGCTTATGACACTTGTTCTTATCCATTCATCACGGCTATTTTCTTCTTGCTTTTTAATAAAGTCTAAATATAGGAAGTGATTGTTATCGACACAAACCTCAGCGTCTTTGTTGGTAAAGAAGGAGCCTGAGCTCAGATTTATGGACATTTTCTTTGTGTGTAGTAAAAACCAACTAGTCTGTCACATTTTAGTAACTAATAATCTCATTTCTGTCTAGTTCATGATGCTGATGCACACTAGAACTAATATACATTAAGGTTTTATGGTGGTGGTGCGTTTATTTAATCATAAAGCTGTTGCATCCTGGGTGTTAACTGTAAATAACCAGGCCTACTTTTATCATGTTATAGTAAAATGTGGCTCTGGTGGCTTTATTGTGTACAGAATCCTCCTCAACTTTATAAAATACACTAGTAGTTGCACTTATGGCGCAAAACGGCTGCTAATTTTAGCATCTGCTGACTGAAGTGTTACTAGAGTTCTGCTCACAGACGTTCCATTCTACTGACTGACTGAGGTTGCCTGAGGTATTTCTGAAAACTGAATCATCTGCATTGCAGGGCCTTGAGATTTTTACTCCTGCCGTCTTGTCAGTGCATGAGTACTTGAGACTTGCCTTGCTAATTGATGTTTATAGATCAAACAAACTGTGCCATCTAGGGAGCATTTGACCCATCTTTCAGATGCCTGTACCACTGTGCCAGTGCTCTGCATCCTCCTTGTTTTGTTTTGTTTTTAATGAAAAAAACCCCACCAATTTGACTACTTCTGTATTTGTTTAAAGGGAAGTTTAATGTCTTTCTGCTGAGTGAGTCTGAACATCCAGTGGGTCCTGATGTGTTTGATGCAGTGTGAAGGTGGCTGTGCTGTTGGCTGTCACAGTGCACTCATGACTGGTGGCTAATGTGATCACAGGCACAGCCTGGCAGGGCCAAGCGAGAGAAGAGGCTTAATCTTCCTCTGTGTCGCTGCCAAATTGGCCCAATTTCTCAGGCAGAGGATCATCGCCCATTTTCAGATGACTTTTAAAAGCCTGTTTGTTTTTTTGATGTGCAGGTTGGCGTACTTGATCTAAAAAATGGACATTTAGAATTACAAATTGATATGAAATCCCAGAGCACAAACCTTGAACCAGTAAGTCAGGACATCTGTAAGGTAAATAAACTGAAGTTCTTTAAGGAGATACTTTGGTCACTAATTCAAAATCTTGGCTTTTTTGAGCTGTTTTTATACCTGTTTTCATGCTTCTGTCCAGTGCTTATGCTGACTTCTGTACTCTGTCTTATAATAACAAAACTTAGTTGTAACCTTTGACACGTTTATGCTGTGTATCTTACAATATGTGGAGGAGAAAAATGTGAATCTGTAAAAGAAAAAAAAAGTTTTTCCCTTGTCAAACAATATTTGGGCACCCTAAAACCATGCTACAAGTCAACGGAAATTTAAAACTTGGATTCAGTTTTGATGTGGAGGAATTTTTAAGCATCACAAATCAAGTTTGAATTTATTTTCCACTTCGAAATCCAAATTTAACAACCCAGTTTTACTTGTTTCCAGGCTTATTTATCACAGAGCAGGCTTTGTGAGTCACCACGCAAAAGCACTTATAGTTAATTGCTCCTGGGAGTATTACTGCATGGTGCTAACAGGTTTCTCATTCCTTTTCAGGATTCTGTGTTTGGAGTGGGAAACATGACAAGTGGCTGTGTTGGTGCAGTTAAAGAAGCAGTATGCAGGCTTGAGGGCTGAAGGGCTCTTTTTGCCTCTTCACTTGTTGATCCAGACAATCAAATTGCTCATGAGGTCAGGGAGCAGCATCCAGTCCCAGAAGCAAGCATGTCCATCTGCTAAGTGCCTTTAGCCTTTGGCACTGGTGTCATGACCAGCCTGAAGCGCCCACCCATGGAGTGCTCTGTCGGGGGTTCCATCCCTGCCACTAATGAGTTTTACACTGGCCACCTCCGAACAGTCAACGGAGGGGCTTTGCCAACCCGCACAGACAACTTTCATGCCAATGTGAGCACAGGAGTGCCTAAAATGGGCGTTAGGGCTCGGGTGGCCGACTGGCCCCCAAGGAAAGAAATTTCAGGGCCTTTATGGCACCCATCTTCTGAGACTGGGACTGGTGTCCTGTCCACCAGTAAAGGTCACATCAAGTTAGGCTCTGTTTTGAGCCCTCAGGACTCATCGATGCTTCGTAACATCCATAATACTCTGAGGAATCGAACCCAAGCACCGGCTAACAATTACAGCCCAGACACCCGTTACCTGGCCCCAGGAGACTACAGGGGTCCTGCACATAAAACCCCCCGGCAGAGACGCATTCGCCAACGCAGCAATAGTGACATGACTATCAGTGAGATGGACGGCAGTGGAGACAGTGGAGAAGACTGGGGTCCATCTGCAGCACCTAAATGGTCCCCTCTTCATCGTGAATATGGTAGCACCTCCTCGATAGATCAACATGGAGTATCTGGAGATAGCTTCTTTGAAATGCTCAAGGGCTATCAAGGGGACAAAGTTGACCAGCGTAGCCCTGCTCCTGAGAAACTAGAGGACATACTAAGTATTGGGATCAATCAGGGACTCATGGAGCTTCAGGAAGATGTCACAGATGGCCACCTTAAACCTAGGGACAAGGACAAGCCTCCAAAGAGACGCACCAAGTCTGAAACTGGGGGTGAGTCTATATTCCGGAAATTAAGAAACGTACGAGGTGAGCTGGACTCCCCTAGAGCTGGGTCTGATGTAGATGACAGTCGGGCTGAGGATGTGCTGCCCCCTTCAAAGCCCTGGGTTTGTCAAAAAGGTTTTGCCCACTATGATGTTCAGAGCACACTTTTTGACCTTAATGAAGTCATTCAGTTGCGGCAGACTGCAGGCAAGAGAAAAAACACCACCACTGGAGCATCGGCTGCTGCTGTAGCTTCAGCTACCTCCACTCTATCATCCACCCACAGCCTGCCTTACAGCTCCCCTAGTGGCAGCCAAGAGGAGCTCAGTTCTAGAGACAGCCCAAGTTTGGACGCAGGAGATGAACAGAGCAACGAAATGCTATTAAGTTGTCCCTGTTTCCGCAATGAGATCGGTGCTGATGGGATAGCGAGACGCAGGCTGGGAGCAGGTGGAGCCGGGTATCACGGGCTCATGGGTGGTGGAGCAGGCAGCTCGGGGGCGCTGCCTGGGGAAAGTCATTTGTATGAAACATCTTTGAGCACACACTGCACCAATGCTGGAGTTGCTGTTCTTGAGGGACCCAAAGAGGGACCCAGCACACTCAGCGAAAAGGGCAAACAATACATCGTGGAGCACGTGGACCTGGGAGCCTACTACTATAGGAAGTTTTTCTACCTTAGAGGTAAGGTTCATTCAACTCATTTAATTACCTTCAGATAAATCTAACGTAGTTTATAGCAGTGTTGTTAGATTTTTAAAACTTTTTGTGGTCATTCTTGTACCTCAGAGCACTGGAACTACTTTGGAATGGATGAGGCACTGGGCCCAGTTGCAGTGAGCCTGCGTAGAGAGAAGCAGGAGGATGACAAGGAGCACGGCCTGCAGTATAACCACCGCCTCATCTTCAGAACCAGCGAGGTCAGACATCCTGCTTACAACCTGAACATGAACACTGTTCTCTTCCACTGTGGGTTACTCTTCCTATAGCATTTTGACAAAGCGGTTATTTGTGGAGTCACAAATTATTTTACTTCAGTTTAAAAATAAAGCTAATTTTGTCTTATGTAACATTTATTCAGATTATTTCCTTCATGTGTGTGCTGTACTAGAAAGAAAACCACCTCACACTCCTTGTTTCTTATTACACAACCTACTTTACCCCTGAGCTATTCAGCTGTCTCCCCCAATATCAGCAATGTGTGAAGAAACTTCAGGAAGTGCACTTATCCTCCAGCCTGCAAGGCCCATCTGCAACTTTAAAGCCCTGTGTGGAGAGCTTTACCTCTCAGTTTAGGCCAAAATCTTTAGTTGAAGTGTTTGATTTCACTTGATGGTTTGACATGCATTCCCAGATGCGTCTACCTGCTTTTGTTGGTTGTGAATTCAGACAGGGCAGGTGCATGTGATTTAAGCCTCACAGGTTAGACTGAAGCACCTAGGCACCCCCACTCCTTGATCCAAACGTAGAAACACTGGTCCATTGTAAACACCAACTCAGCACGCCCTCCAGCTCGCAGGAGAAAGTCTCCATCTGTTCCAGCTGCTGTGATAGCCGAGTGATTGAGTTCAGTCCCACAGATCAGCACAATGCACACTCTGTGTACACAGAACCGTTTGGACAAACCCTCCAACCTTTTCTTCCTCTGTTTCACTCTGTACTTACCCAAAGGTTGGACTCATAATTGTCTTCTTTAATCTCCATGCTTTTAAGTTAAAAAACTATGCAGCTTGTTTTGGTTTTCCTTTTCCTTCGTGCCAGAACAGGCATGTTTTGCTGTCAGTGTTTATCGTCTTCAACAGAAAAGTTTAAAGAACATCACAAATTCCTGAGGTGCATTCCTTCTTTTCTCACACTCCTTACTGTAATCTCCTTTTCCTTTTCATGTCGATCCGACCAGCTGACGACGCTTCGGGGCGCCATACTGGAGGATGCGGTGCCTTCTACCTCTAAGCACGGCACCACCCGAGGACTGCCTGTCAAAGACGTACTGGAGTATCTCCTTCCAGAACTGGATCTGTCCTGCCTCAGACTGGCTCTAAACACACCTAAAGTCACTGAGCAGCTGATGAAACTGGATGAGCAAGGGGTGAGAGGAAATCACATGAGATATTAAACTGTTTATTAAATAAAGAAAGGAATTTAACTTTAACTTGGAGAGGTCTGATGAGTAAAGTATGTCTGGTGTCCAGTTGAGCTTTCAGGTGAAGGTGGGGGTGATGTACTGCCGAGCAGGACAGAGCACAGAGGAGGAGATGTACAACAACGAGACAGCCGGTCCCGCCCTGGAGGAGTTCCTCCAGCTGCTGGGGGAGAAGGTCCGACTCAAGGGCTTCACCAAGTACAGAGCCCAGCTGGACACCAAAAGTAAGGAGTCTCAGACTCATCGTTTCACTGATATATGACCACATTAGGCTGTAATGAAGCTGCTGTTTTGCAGAAAGTTTTGGGTGAAAGTAACCTTTGTGTGATTGCTAAGATGCAGGGGGGTTGGATTAATTTTTTTTACAAAATTGGAAAAATGATGATAGACTACTCGACTTCGGTTTTAACTGTGAGAGTAAAACGTCCAGGCTGACATGAAGCTACGGTTCACTATTGTCTGCTTGTTTACGTTGTGGTGAAAATGAATCCTGTTGGTCACAAAATGAACAGAAGTGATTTTATGAAGGCGCTTAATGTTGGGTTGCTGTTTTTCCTGCAGCGGATTCCACTGGCACTCACTCCCTGTACACTTCCTACAAGGACTACGAGATCATGTTTCATGTGTCGACAATGCTGCCTTACACGCCCAACAACAAACAACAGGTAAACATGGAGAATGTTGCTTAAGTGGTGCAATGTCAGTTGTCTGTCAGGAAATGGAAAACTCCTCTGTTTGGAAATGGACGCTCCAAAGAAAACCTCAGGAATGCAAGACGACTCCTGGCTCTGGAATAACTTTCCTAAAGAATTTGTTTTAGATTTTCTTCTTTTTTTTTAAATGCACCAAATGCCGGATTTAAATTTTATTTTCAGTTTTGAAGTATCTGAAGAAACTCTGTTTTTCCAGCTGCTGAGGAAGCGCCACATTGGGAACGACATTGTGACCATTGTGTTCCAGGAGCCAGGAGCTCACCCCTTCACGCCCAGGGCCATTCGTTCTCACTTTCAGCATGTCTTCATCATTGTTCGGGTGCACAATCCCTGCTCTGACAGCACATGCTACAGGTGGGTTTTTGTGCCAAACGCGCAAATAAAACAATAAATTAAAATCTGAATATGACATAATGAGCAATAGAGGGAAGTCCTGCAGCAAAAGTCAATGGTTCTTTTTTATTGTTTTCTACAGAATAACTCCATATATGTCAATAACTGGAGACAAAAAAGCCTCATTATACTGTAGTTTTACCTAGGCCAACCTGACTAAACTCTATCAAACTTCTGTGCAGGACTCTTTATGAGACCCTTAAAAGCTGCACGCTGCATTAAGAGTGGTCATAGTTGTTTTTGTGCAGGTAGCTGCAGTAGCATTAGGACGAGAGCATTGACTGGAAGGCATTGGTCAAACATAAAAGCATTTTGCTCCACTGTTGCCCCACTTTCTTAAACATCTCAACTATATACATATATACTGTGTGTGTGTGTGTGTGTGTACATGTATACATTTGTTGGGTTTTGAGCTGTCGACTTGATGTTTGTTCTCCTCTACTGCTTTCTCTGCCCTGTGATGATCAGACTTCAAGTCTGGGCTGCTATCGCTCATTCCGAGCCACCCCAATGCACACACACACACACTTACACACACACACACACACACACACATGCACATTACACACACGTAGTTGCACTTTGTCACTCTTGTACTCTCATTTCTCCATTTCACCTCATTCTCATGCTCACTTGCACACAGTGTTCACGGTTACACACTTTCCCCGCTCGTATACTAATTCACTCGAAGACTCACTCTTCACACACTCGCACAATGCCCACCCCCCCTCCCTGCTGCCACTTGCCTCTGGGCAGCATGAGTCGGAGTGGTCTGAAGGAGTTAGCGCCATGCACATGAAGTGCTCTCTTCACCCGCTCATGGATGTGAGTAAGGAGGACTGTGCAGAGCAGTGTTCATCAGATCTCACCAAGTCCACTTCAGGTGCGGATGGGTCAGGTTAGCCTCTGCCTTACAGCATCATCACTTTGGGATAATCTCTTTGAGCCTTTTTTCCATCAAATTCATTTTTTTCTGACTTCTTTCCATCCACCGTTGGAGATTTTCATCCCTTCTTGTCTTAAGGGGTCACTATTTTGGTTTATATTCCGAGGAAGGTGATGGGATTGCTGGTTAACCTTACGGATGAATACAGAAACGCAAAATCCAGCTACTCCACCCAAAGTCACAGTTACACTCTCAATCTGTGTGTGTTCTCTGGATCAGCGATCTGTATCTCGAGACTTCTGGTTCATCCTTGGATGCTTTTTCCTTTTAGTTTCAAAAACTAATTGGATTAATTTAAAATAACTGGATTTCAAGACTCCAACTTACTGAACTTTTTTTTTTTTGCATCACCTCAGCTAATTATTTCCTTACTTTTCATTGGATGCACAGAGGTTCGGGTTATTTTGTAGCAGTAATCTGAGGAGCCTGGTTGCTTTTTTGTTGAAGTAGGAGGTAAGGTGTTATTTATTTATTTTTAGCATGAATGCACTGACTGGAGACCAAGCTCTGTTGACACTCATCACCAGTTCCACAACTCGTCCTCCCAAAAAGAAACATTTTGTTATCTATTCACCACATAAATAATGCAGTGTCTTTTCTAATTCCAATTAATAAAGAGGATGTTATGATTTGTTGAATCATCTGCTTATTAATAGCCCCTTGTTTCCTGCTGCTGACTTTGCAATAATGCTGTGGTCATATTGAGCCAGTCCAGAGCATTAGAGGAGTAAATGGCCTGGGGCCAGCTGGGCGCTAATCTGCTGCTTTCAACCGCTGCCTCAAAGTCACACGAGGCCAGCGAGGCGGATTGCATAACTGGATCATTGTTTGGGAAATGTAGGCTGTTTGTGCTCGCTAACTCCAGCCGCAGTGCTCCTTTGTCGTACCGTGATGTAGCAGAGCATAGCGTGATGATGGCGCTGGGAGCCGGCGTGTCATCTGCAGTCGAATACATGAAGTTTATTTATACGCCAGCGCTGTTCAGGCATGGTGTGCAACATTTGTGCTGCAGGGAGTGTTTGTGTGATCAGTTTAATGGGCTGGATGGAGACTTGTCAGGATTGTAATATTAGGCAGCGTTTTGATTTTCACTCATTTGTTGTTTTTTATCAACATGCCTCTGACTGTATTTGTGTCTGATTTATAACCATTACGAAGCGCATCCAAGCCAAAGCTTTAACAAGTCAGATTAAAACCTTTTTGTTGTTGATTTTGAGCCAATTCTCTTATGAACAACAGGTTTCAGGAGGGGGTTACACACACCTGCTTACTAATTTATGGTAATTTAACTCCATTGTGAGGAAATGGAATTGGATCAGCGGGAGGTAACAGGAGGAGAGCTTTGCCTGTGGACGTTTTGACGCCCTTCTTTGTACCAACAAGTCAAACAGGCCAATGGCAACAAAACCCATAAGGACACAAACATGTCCTCTGTGCTTTTATAACACACTGTTTTTGTGTTTTCACCCAGCTTACTGTATATACAGATGTGTACATTTAGTGTCTTTTGGGTGATGTTTCTCTTTGATTTATTTCAATTTAACGCTCATTTTTCCGTCTACAGCGTGGCTGTCGCTCGTTCCCAGGACGTCCCCTCCTTCGGCCCACCAATCCCCAACGGTGTGACTTTCCCCAAGTCCTCTGTCTTCCGGGACTTCCTGTTGGCCAAAGTCATCAACGCTGAAAACGCGGCCCACAAGTCTGAAAAGTTTGGTGCCATGGCAACACGCACACGGCAAGAGTACCTGCGGGACTTGGCTGAGCGCCACGTGACCAGTACACCTGTCGAGTCCACAGGCAAGTTCCCCATTTTCTCTCTGGCTCACAAGCGGCGGGAGAAGGTGCGTCCCTACAGCGGGGCGGAGCTACGGAGTCTGGGGGCCGTAACCTGGCAGGTTCACGCTGAAGATCAGGTAGCAGGAGCTGAACGTGAGTGCATGTTGGCCGTTTCTAATGACTTCATCATCCTACTGGATCAAGAGGCCAAAGCTGTCGTGTTTAACTGCGCCACACGGGATGTGATTGGCTGGTCTACGGGAAGCCCCGCCTCCATGAAGATCTACTATGAGCGCGGCGAGAGCGTGTCACTTCGATCCATCAATAACAACACGGAAGACTTTGGAGAAGTTGTGAAAAGACTGGAGGTAAGTGCACCCCCAGGACGTCGTATGGGCTCACCTTTTCCTCTATAATGTTTTCACATTTATTTACCTTGAATTTTAAACTTTTTACAAGTAATTGTGACAAAATCAAAACTTTGCCTAACTTTGTCAACCTGTGACTCTATCTCCACCTCCTCCACACCTGTCCTGTAGCTGCTGACCAAAGGCAGCCAGACCACAGAGATGACTTTGCGGCGTAACGCTTTGGGCCAGCTTGGTTTTCATGTTAACTTTGAGGGGATTGTTGCTGAAGTGGAGCCCTACGGTTACGCCTGGCAGGCCGGGCTGAGGCAGGGCAGCCGATTGGTGGAGATCTGCAAAGTGTCGGTGGCCTCGCTGTCTCACGAGCAGATGATCGACCTGCTGAGAACATCCGTGACTGTCAAGGTGGTCATCATTCCTCCACACGAAGACTCCACCCCTCGCAGGTAAAGTCGATATAAAAGACAAATTTAAGTGAGAGGGTTCGGGAGACCGTTTTTAAACAGGAAATGCTTCTCGTGCCAACAGAGGCTGCTCGGAAATCTACCACATGCCACTTGTGGACTACAAGAACCACAAAGAGGGCATGCCGTATGAGTTAAAGTTCCCCTTCCGCCCAGCAAACAACAACAACACCAAGTGGCCGCGCTCTTCATCCAGCCCTCAGACTCGCGCCGCCGGCACGGGGGGAACCCTAATCAAAGCACCGCCCTCTGACTTAAGTGACCGCAACTGTGCTGCGATTCCACGCAGCGTGTCAAGCGACGGTCGGCCCCTTCACCCGAAAAGGTCACACAAAGAATATAATGCTGTTATACAACCTGCCGACACGGTGAAATCATATCTGTCTATGTCCTTAATGCCGTCCATATGCATCCTCACAGATATTCCCCAGGGAACGACAACTACGCTCTGGCCTGCTCCATCATGATGGGGCGCACGCTGCACAACACAAACTCCCCCTCCAGCCTCTCCTACGCTGACACAGTCAGCTCCAGCCACTGGAGGCAGAAGCCTGTGTCTGATGGGTGAGTTTATCCTCCCACCCCCATGCTGGTCACAATGAATAAATTATACCTTTTTCCTTGTTGCTTGATCCTGGATTATCTTCTTGTGCTCCTGTACAGGTTTAATAACAACAGCCAGTCGCCTGTTACGTCTGCACGGCAGGTAGCTGGTGAGGTCATCAATGGGGTGAAGGTGAGCTCTGGTTCTGGTGTTGGATGGTCCAGACCTGGGGAGGGTGATGCCACTAGTAGACTCGGAGACAAAACCAGCTCAGGTTAGCAGAACTCTAAAAGCATCAGATCATAAAATGCTCATTTGTTTCTGTTTTGAGTTTTCTGCTTGTGTTTTGTAGATGTTGTGGTTTCCAAAGCGATGGTCCCTCATCTCCATCCGTCAGATCAGAGCAGTCACCTGTCTCCTGGCAAGACCACTAAGGTGAGCAACAAAAAATAAACACTTAACACTTGTTAAATATATGCTGTTGGTGTTAATCTTGTATTTTACTGATAGGCGGATGCTCCATATTCGTCCAGCCAGTCGAGCAGCAACACGCTGTCCAGCAACGCCTCCAGCTCCACGCACAGCGACGAGCGATGGTACGAAGTTGGCTCTCGATCCGGAGCGCGGAGCGACCTGGAGCTGAACGGCTACCTCCAGGGCACCTCTGCTGACAGCGGCATCGACGCCACCTCCTTCACCGCCACCCAGAGCAGCACTGCTTCCTCCACTGGTGCCTTCCGACACAAAGACAAAATCCCATGGCAGGAGGACCCAGCAGGCAGCCAGAGAGCCAACAACTTGTCACCTCCGATTTCAGACTCTATCATCGCTGGAGGCAGCGAGATTGTGACAAAGAGCCCGTCCGCCTTTGCTGTGGCTCCTGAAAGTGATGCTGCCTCCCACTCAAGGTGTGTTTATTTATGTTTTAGTGTTTTTGCTCACATATCTGATCTATCCTCTGCAATTTGGCTTTAACAAGGAGAGACAGGAAGACAAATATCCATGAGAGTGGTTTTGCATTCATGACTTGCAAGGACAGAGTTCTATTTTTGATTTCATCAGTTCATCCTGTATAAAGCTAATGAGACGAAACAAGCTAGCTAAAGGTTTTTAGGACTTTTATGTTTAAAATACGGAACACTGATGGATTATCAACCAACACGGATTAAAGCAAACCTAAATAACATTAAACAGAAACTCTGCCTCTAAGATTATGTTTGATGCCTTTACTTTATGTCCCGTTTCCACCACAATCAGCTCCGGTCACTCCGGGAGTCCAATGGCTCAGAGCGGCAGCGCCACGTCGCCTCAAGATGAGGAAACCACCCCGAACGTCTCACCCACGACCCAGAATCCTCAGTCTCCTGGGTCCAAGAGCTTCTATCCTCGTCAAGGCGCCACCTCCAAGTACCTGATAGGTTGGAAGAAGCCTGGAGGAACCATGAACTCTGTAGACTTTGGCAGCACTCGCAAGTAAGACAGGAATGGTTTTCACTGACAGTCTGTGAATGCAGCCAATGCAATGCTGCATGTTGTGGAAAATTTCTAACATTTAGTTAAATGCTTTATAAAAATTTGGTTGACAGTGCCCCCATGTGGCTTGATTGAGTTTTGTAAATTGCTCAGTTTGCATGAAGAAATGAAACTTTTTTCTAATAAATTCAAACACAAAGGATGCAGGGATGATGCATTGCATCTGCAGTTGACAGTCTGCTTTCCTCCTAACCACTCATCCTTCTTGTAATGCTTCTTCTGTAACCTTTTTCCATATTTTCCTAAATCAGAAGCTTCTGATTGTTCTGGGTTTTGTTTTATGTTTCCAGACGACACCAGAGTGACGGCCTGCTGGGTGGTCAGCCCCAGCTCAGGGCCAACCTCCGCGGCTCCCAGTCCCCTCACCGCCAGACCGCCAAATCCAGTCTGGAAGAAGAACTGAAGAAGCTCATTACACTTGACAGCCCGCCACCTACAACAAATGAAGAGAAGGTACCAAAAGTCCAGCAGACTTCTTTATGCCAGTGGAGGTAAATTCTTTAGTGCCCTCCCTCATCTGTTTCCATCCCTCTCTCAAGCCTTTGTTTCCGGGCCCGCCACCCAGTCGTCGCTCCCTCCAGAGAACGCTGTCAGATGAAAGCATCTACAGCGGGCAGAGAGAGTCGTCTTCCAGTGGGCAGCGAGACACTCCAACTGACCTCCTGTTCACCTGCTCCACCATACCGCGCTCACCCACCACCCGACACGGACCGAGTCGGCGAGCGTCACACAAATCCCTGGGTGAATCTTTATCTTCTACTCTGGAACCTGACCCTGTCTCTGTTTGAGCGTGTTATGCAACGGTTAAGTTTTACAGTATATGTCAGACACAGCTTATCATGTGGTGTCCTTCAGGGTTCTGTTTTGGGACCTTTTCTTTTTATACTTACTCCCTCAAGGCCAATTCATCAAATAATTTTGCAATATTCATCACCACATTTGCACATGACATCCAAATATCAATCAATCAATTTCCAGACACATTCCATAGATACACGTACAAAGAAAGGCACAATAATCACTGACAGTTGAATGACTCTCCATCTAAACCTTCCTTTTTTTTTTTTTTTCTTTCTAAACCTTCCTAAAGGTATTTAGTGAGACCAGTTCGCCCAAATGTAGACACTCTTGAAGTTCATTCCACGCATGGGGAGCAGCAAATTTAAATACCGTTTAATTAAGTTCTTACTTGTGGGGGTTCGAGTAAATATAAACTACATGATCTGAACATGGTGAATCTTCACAAAGATGAGGAAGATCAGGCAGCATGCGTGTATAGCTCGTAGTGAAGCGTGAGAGTTTTCATACTCGTTATAAATCTAAAGGCTCCATGGAGAACTGTGTCCACAGCCTATAGGCTATGAGCAGGTATAAAATATCACCTTAATCTAAAATAAACATAAGAGTGGCTTCAACTAGCCTCTTTTTTTGAAGAAAAGAGGAAGGATTTTATTTAGAAATAAAACCTCGGCTTTAGTTTCAATCATTTTACCAATTGTTGAATGTGAGTGAAAAGGGTAAACTGCTCATTTAGGAACATTGATTTCTTTAAACTGTATGACCTCCTGGACTGCCTGTCAGAAATGTAAAAACTGGTTACAAATATTTACAACTAAGCCCTGATAAGACAGAATGTCTGATCACTGCCCCGGACCGTATGGCTCCACTAATAATTAGTTCTTTAGACTCGATTGTTTGTATCAAGTCTGAGGAGCTTACGTGTGTGTTTTGATTAATCAGTGTGTCTTAATTAATCATCCACTGGTTCAAAACTGTTTTTTCCACCTGAAAAATATAAATTAATTTAATGTTGGTCTCCTCCAAAACCTAATTTGGAATTGATCAGTTGTGCTTTTATTTCTTCTCATTTCGATTTTTGCAAGGTCCTTTCTAATTGTTTGCGTTAAACGGGTCCAAACTGCTGCAGTGAGACTCTTAACTGGGACAAACTCACACCTCCAGTTTTATTAGCTCTCCACTGGTTACCAGTTAAGTTTAGAGTTGATTTTAAAATCCTGGTATTAACCTTCAGAGCACTGCATGGTCAGGCCCCTCAGTATATCTGTGGATTGTTAAAACTCTGCACTTCCAGAGGTTATTAGTCATGTTAAAACTCGAGGTGATCCAAGCACATCTGTGATGGAGCTGCCTTTGTTGTTACAGTGCATTGACAGTGTTAAGATCTTTAATAACAGCTGAAGAAGAAGCTTTTAGTTAAGATTTTATAAGTACTGTTTAGTCTTTTTAACTTTGTAAAAATAAATATTGTTTTACTTTTTTAATTGTAAACATGGAAAGTGTTCTATGAATAAGACTGACTTATTTATTTGATCAGGAGACCTGACCGCCCCAGAGAGCTCAGAGGAGAGGAAGAGGAAGCAGCAGCAGCAGGAGGACCCTGTTCTGATGCCCCTGCCTGACCCCGGATCTGATGGTCCACTCGACTGGGCCCACTTGGTGGATGCTGCTAAGGCATTTGAAGGTAACTACATCTTTTCTTTAGTGCATATGTGTCAAACACAAGGCCCGCGGGCCAAATGTGGCCCGCCACGTCATTTAATGTGGCCCGCCAGAGCTTAAAAGGTCTGAGTATTCAAAAATAAATACCGTATTTGCCCGCATATAAGACGAGGTTTTTTTCATTGAAAATAATTTGAAAAAGGAGGGGTCGTCTTATTATCGCGCCCTAGTTTTTCCGGCGGAGGGCGCAAGCTTTTTGGTCAAAGCGGCAGGAAGCAGCTCAGACCGCGAGCGGTTCCAGAGGTCCGGGCCTGGCCTAGTTCAAAGTTACAGGTTTACTAGTACTGAGGATTAAAATGTCCAGACCCCGCAGGAGTTTTCAGCGAGCAGACTGTACAGGTGAGGGCTCGCGTCGCTCGCTTGATTTACACACGCATTCTCCCTCAGAACCTCATCCGTCTCACCGTTCTTTATATGCACCCGACACACACACCTACACACACTCCCTCACACATACAGCGGGTTTGTGTGTGTGTCTGTGCAATAATTGCGCAACAGCGGGTTTGTGTGTGCGCGCGATCATGGCGCAACAGTGGGTTTGTGTGTGTGTGTCTGCACGATCATGGCGCAAAAGCGGGTTTGTGTGTGTGCGCGCGATCATGGCACAGCAGCCGGTTTGTGTGTCTGTTCGTTCATGGCGCAGCTGTGTGTGTGTGTGTGTCTGTCTGTGCATTTTGCCGCAGCAGCGTGTGTGTGTAAACAAGCTTCCCCTACATGAAAACTCCATCTCAGCTCCACAACTGGATGTGAAGTTCATCAGTGTCTGATGATCGCGAAGCTGCACAATCTGACCGTGAAAGCTCCTGTCAGCAAAGGTGCGTTCGGGCAGAGAGATCAGTACGGTGGACTGGTGGACTAGTTGTGTGCACCACTGTTAATAAGCAAATATTAAAGCAGTCTGGAATTATTAGTAGCATTAGTTAAATTTTCTCTAAATTTCAATAAAAATTGTTTCTTTAAAAAGTGAATTTAGTCTTTTTTTCTGAAGATTAGTCTTGAAAAGGGGGGGTCGTCTTATAATCAGGGTCGTCTGTTCGGGCAAATACGGTAGGTAAAAAGCGTACTTTGACCAAAAACTACATTTCCCACAATGCATGTCAATTGTGTTACCCGCGACGTGACGGCTTACCGCCACTACAGGGCAGGGTGCACACAAGCAGAACGCTGGTCCTCATGAGAACCGGATTTCATTCATGCTGCCCGAACGCGCTTTTGCGGACCAGCGCTGCGCGGTCCCGATGGGAGACACTCGATCTGACGAACTTCACATCCTGTTGCAGCTCAGTGAATGAGTGATCACATGACCTCTGAAGCTAGTGTACACACATGGTAGGACCTCCGACACACACACACACACACACACACACACACACCAGCTCCAATGCGCGAAGCAATGCGCCATTACGCACAGCTCGGCGCGCACTTTAACACACACAATCACAGTAAGTCCAACCCTCACACGCAGCTCACACATGCCCAGTAGGGGTACAACGGGTCACAATCGATCCGTGATCTGAACAGATCGCCCTCTATGGTTCGGGACACGGTTTGCGATCCAGCTGGCTGCGCTCGCGTGCTTTACTAACTCTGACCCGACACGACCTCTCAATCTGCTGATAAATAATTCCCCTCTGAGAAAGACGTTCATTTTGTCATCACATATCCAGTTCTCTTTATCAGAATCAGTCATTTTAGTTAACCAGAACAAAAGATCACTGGTCGATTGTTGATCCATGATGCGCGCGCGGGGAGCTGCTGATCCTCCACCCCTCCGTCAGCTGATCATCCTCTTCCCTGATGGCAAACCAGATTAACCAATTTCTGCCTAAGATAACGTGTTGTTTTGGACTTTTATACGAGATAATGAACATTAATACTAACGGTGCTCAGTTAGGAGGAGCGATCAGAACACCTTGATCGTCACGCCTCCTCACCTGCTGCAGCTGTCTGACTGCAGTGAGGAAGAAACCGGGTCATCCTCTGTCAGACCGGAGAGGTGACTAGTAGAAGGCTTTTAATATTTAACTGGTTTAAATATGTTTAAAAGTTTTATTTAAGCATCAGAATGACCTCATGAGTTAAAGGTTGTTTGAATTTATTGAGCATTAAGCAGAAAAATGTTGAGCCAACAGCAAATCATCATCTTCAACCCCCCCCCCCACTTGCAGACCAAACACCAGAGCCAGGTTCTCCCTTGAGGACATGTGATGACAGATTGTGTGCACCCCTAACTATAACAGATGTTTTGATCAAAGTTATTATAACTTTGATGTATTTTAATTCACTTGATTGATGGAGTTCAGTGGGTTTCATAACCTGACAAATCAAAAGGATTTATGTTCTAACAGAGCAACAAGCAAACCTATTTTCATGCATTTGTAATGTTTTATCTTGTAGAAGTAATAAATTCAGAGGTATGGAAGGTTAAGGACTTACGTTTATCCATCCATCCATTTTCTGTAGCCGCTTAATCCTCCACAGAGGGTCGCGGGGCAGCTGGTGCCTATCTCCAGCGGTCAAGGGGCGAGAGGCGGGGGACACCCTGGACAGGTCGCCAGTCCATCGCAGGGCCACACAGAGACGAACGAGACAAACAACCACACACCCACTCACACCTAAGGACAATTTACCAGCCCAATTAGCCTGACAGTCATGTCTTTGGACTGTGGGAGGAAACCGGAGCACCCGGAGAAAACCCACGCACGCATGGGGAGAACATGCAAACTCCACGCAGAGAGGCCGCAGAGCCGGGACGCGAACCCACGACCTCCTTGCTGCGAGGCAACAGTGCTAACCAGCTGCGCCACCATGCAGCGGACTTACGTTTATTTTACATGTAATTTTGTTACATTTTTAAGTTATCTGGCCCTTTGAAGCCTGCCATTATGCTGATGTGGCCCTCGGTGAAAATGAGTTTGACACCCCTGCTTTATTGGCAAACACTGCTGTCCTCTCAACATCACCAGAAGGGGGCAGTGTTACCCTGTTTTTTCATCAGGTGTAACGACAAGTTTTCTGTTTCAGAGCAGAGACTAGTTTTTCTAGCAGCCCAGGAGGAAAGCTCCACAGCGGAGAGTACATCAGCCTCCATCCCCCAGCAGGCTGAGCCTCAGGCAGCTCCACAGAGACAGACCTCACCGGGGTAAGAGGTCACAGGTCAAGGCTGTGAACAGATGTTTGTTTGTTTCACTTAATTCCAGCACTCTTCTGGGGAAGACCCTTCATCTCTGCCACACATGGGCAGAGATGAAGGGTCTTTGCACAAAATTTTTAATTATTTTCCTGTTTTGTTTTGTTTTTTAACAGAGAGACTCCAGCATGTTTGATGGGTAAGGTGAGCCAGCTGGAGTCCATGGTGAAGACTCTACAGGATGATCTGAAGAAGGTCAGTTTCACTTGGTTTGACTGAATTCTTTTGTTCAAGGTGAAAACGGTACGAGTCTCACATCTTGTCTCACCAGGAGAAGGATGACAAGGCGTCGTTGCAGGCACAGATCGAAAGCCTGCGAGAGGACAACCAGCGCCTCCTGGAGGAGTCCTACAGCGCCTCGGCTAAACTCAAGAAGTTCACAGAGTGGGTCTTCAACACCATCGACATGAACTGATTCACACCTGCTCTCATGGGAACTCAACCACTACTCCAGCTCATTTCAAACCTTCGTTCACTTTAAAAGTTGCTCATTTTGGGTCTAAACGGATCATGTTGACATCTTTCTTCAGCTCTGGATATGTAAAATAATCATCAAAAACAAAGGAAGGCTTAGGAAATTATTATATAAAAACACAAGAGAGAAAGAAGTAAAAACAGTCGGTTTTATCAGCATGCACTCCCTTTCTTAGGAGTCCATAGATAATGTAATGCTTTGTTTCCGATGTAACGGCCTGTTGGTATCCCTGCATGTCAGAGAGCAAGATGCTGAAACTTAAAGGGAATTAAAGTTGCTGTTCTAATTCAGCTTTTAGCTAACCTTTAAACAGAGTTCATGTTATAGAGCTCAAATACTAAAAAATAATAATAAACCCATGCAAGAGATAGTGAATAAAACCCCATGTAGCTCTGATAAAGGTTTTATAGAATGAAATGTTTAGATATCTTTAAATTTACTCTGATTATTTTTATATCGCTAACCAAAAACAGAAACCAGATGTCAATTTTAGCAGGACTGAAACAAACACACCGTTCACACTGTCTGGTCTAGCAGGTACATTTAGAAGAAAAACTGTAAAACTTGTAAAGGACATAAAAAAGGAATATATCTATATATATTATACAACACACAACAGGTGCCATAACAAACCTAACCAAACCAGATTACTGTAAATATGTGATGTTAAAGTGTATTTTTCTCATGCCCTCCTGTGATATAATATAAAGTATTTATGGCAAAGATGGACAAGAAAAAGGAGCCATTTTAATATAAATTTTCTCTAAATTTATTTACATTTAATCCAAATTACACAATATTGTCATGTTTTTTGGGGGAGGGAGGTTGGTTTTTTACGTGTAGATTCATGGACAGTGACACCTAGTGTTGACAACATGTAACATACTACAGCCCTGATCCTTTTCTCCATAACAGCATGTGAATCGGCTTCGTTCTGATCCTTTATTCTCAGAATAGATCCAATCGGTACCGTTCTGTGTATAATTACATAGTAAGATATTGTGCAAATCCTGTTTTTTTTTTTTTTACAAATCTGCTTGAAAGTCTAAAATGAACTCTGTCTGCTTTTGACCAAACGGAGTCCTTATTTAAGCCTCATGCTGTAACTGCTTCCTTTTGTACTCAGACACTGTGCAACTGTATATAAGGAAGAATTTAATATTAATCAAAAATTTGCACCTTCTGTCTTATTTTTACATTTATTTTTGATGTAATTCTGCTTTACTGGGTAGCAACAGATGGGAGAAGTGTTATGCAAGACGAAACAGGGTTTAGAGAGAACAAAGACCACGAGCTGGACTCAGAAGAGTCTCAGGTCCAGAACATAGCAGATCACCCCTTTGCCTTCATTCTTAACATGTGACAGCATGTGATTCTGTTTCCATCGAGCTGTGATGTGTAAAAACTGTTTATATCTATTAAAGATATTTTGTTGAATTACACCTTGCATGCTTGAGTGTTTTTTTTTATGTTTGTGGCAGATAGATACATTCAGATTTTGACACAGTTAATAAAAAAACATTTATTTGTTTTATAGAAGGAGAGAAATGAGTGACTAATGCCAAAGCTAGGACTAATAAACATGGCTTTTCAAGTAAATGGGTACCTGTCAGAAGGTGGCTGCCTGCTGCTGTATTGTGATTAACAGAAAGCTGCTGTTTTTCCACTCAGGATTGATTGCACAAGTCCTCTGATGGAGGCGAGCAAGCTGGGATCTCACAGATTGATGGACAAGAATACCCTGAGAGAGAGGCAACATAAAGACGGTTTATTATAGAGCTAAGAATTGAGTGCTGTGATGCCAAACAGGATTATGGCTGTTTGATTAAAGAATACATTCATGCATCGATGGCCATGGTGAAAAGTAAGTGCACTCTCCCTCAATTCTTTCCATCATCATTGATTTTTAGAGGCATGCAGCAATGAACATCTGCAGCCAAGGAAGCAAATATGAGGTTAGCTAGCTATCATAAAGGTGCAGATCTTCATTGGACATGAACAGCTCTCTTATGCATCAAGTAAGCCACAGCCTCACACATACCAACATTCACACAGCACAGCCAAACTACCCTCTCCCCACCCAAAAAGCTAAACACCTGAAAAAGATATGGTGCTGTACCCTCGTAAATATGAGGAAAGACTGAATTTTGTTTACATTGCGAAGTGAAAATCTACCACAAAACATTTATAAAATGTAAATGAGCTTACAGTGAGGGAAATAAGTATTTGACCCCTTGACAATTTTTTATGTTTTTCCACTTAGAGTGGAGAGGTCTGTAATTTTCATAGGAACACCAACTATGAGAGACAAGTAAGTAAAGTTTATTTATATAGCACCTTTCACAGAAAAAATCACAAAGTGCTTCACAAAACAGAACCAAACATGATCAAAAAACAACAAATAAAATCAATAAAACAAACAAAAATATAATTACAAATAAACAACAAGAGAACAGAAAAGAGTTATTTAAAAGCAGTTTTAAATAATTGGGTCTTCAGCTGCTTTTTAAAGGAGTCCAGACTGTCTATACAGCGTAAAACTAAAGGAAGCTCATTCCAAAGTCGAGGTGCAACAGACTGGAAGGAGCGATCACCTCGACTTTTAAATCTGGTCCTTGGAATTGTTAGGAGATTCTGGTCTGTGGACCTGAGGACTCGGGTTGGAGCTGTTAGGAGATTCTGGTCTGTGGACCTGAGGACTCGGGTTGGAGCGTACGGCTTTATCAGTTCAGTAACATAAAGAGGAGCTTGACCATGTAGGGCCCTGAAAGTTAGAGTCAGGATTTTAAAATGAACTCTACATTTAACAGGTAACCAGTGCAGAGACCTCAGAATAGGAGTGATGTGATCTTTTCTGTTTGCTCCAGTGAGGAGCCTCGCTGCAGAGTTCTGGACCAGCTGAAGGCCATAAAGGGCTTTTTGGTTCAAACATGTGAAAAGTGTGTTACAGTCATCTAGACGGGAGGAGATAAAAGCATGAAGAACCATTTCCTGTTCAGGTTTTGACACCAACTTTCTCAGTTTGGAAATATTTCTCAGATGATAAAAACAGTTTCTGACCAGCTGTTTTGAGTGACCTTCAAGAGACATTGATTGGTCGAAAATAACACCCAGATTCCTCAGGTTTGACTTTACAGCAGAACTTAAATGACCAATATGTTGACTGATCAGATGGACCATCAGGGGCAACAATCAGACATTCAGTCTTTTCAGGGTTTAACTGAAGGAAGTTATTTTCTAACCAGTTAGAAAGAAATTCCAGAAAATCACATTGTATGATTTAAAGTATATACATTTAGCTCTTTTTGTTTACATGAACTAAGTATTTGATACAATAGAAAATATTTGGTAAAGAAACCCTTGTTTACAGTTCCAGAGGTCAGTAGTTTCCTGTAGTTCTTGACCCTGTTAAATATATATTTTCCCATCTATTTTGACAACTGTTGTCTTTGTAAACTTTAATGCTACTGGCAATCATTTTTGAGTTAATAAAATTGAATTGTTTTTTGTTGTTTAAAAATAAATTGCATTGAGATCAGCAGACAGTTTTTTATGTGCAGGGATGGCATTAAAAAGAAATAATATTTTGTCATATTGTAACGCAATGAAATCGTAAAAATATAGTATATTAGCTCATGGTTATCATCATATCTCTGTCATTTTTAAATGTTTTCTATTGGTTATTTATGGAGCAAGTGAAATCTCTAGAAACTGGAGGAAATCCTCTAACCTGAGCAATTCTTACAGTATATCTAGTCAGACTGGCAGACACACAATCTAAAGTTTTGCATGAGATAGTTTGTTTTGTTTAACTGGAAAAAACCCCTCCAAATTACTATATGCTACTGTACTGTGAGTCCTGCTGCAGCAGCACAAAAACACCACACTAAACAAACTGTCTCATGCAAAATTGTAGAGGTTTGCAAGCCGGTAAGATAGTGTTCTAACACATCCGTATGAGTTATTTGATCAAGAAAACCTGAAAATTATCCACTAATTTGTCACTGATCTGCAGCGATGTTTTTGCCGATCTGGCTAACTATGAGTATTGCTCCGGTCAGAGGACTACTTCCTGTTTCCAGAGACTTTGCTTGCTTTGAGTGATGTCACCAGTAGTTATGGTCGTTATAAATAACTCATAGTACACCTCTTCCAAGATATCCCTTTAAATGCTTCACACATTTAAGTTTAGTACATATTTGTTATTATATTGCTTATGCATTATTATTCCTATTGTGCATATTTACGTACAGTGTCTTATCTAACCTCTAAATTAATTTTCTTGTGCATTCGGCCGATAACTTTGCTGATGCAAGGGGCAAGTAATTCATACTCAGTGTTAAAAAATATGCAGTTTGGTGGTTCAAAACAAATTTTAGTGTGCGAAAGCAGAAGGCAACCCTTCTAGCTTCATTTTGACCAAAGGTGTTCCTCAGGGATCAGTTCTAGAGTCCCCATTGTTTATTTTTTAATAAATCAATAAATTGACTGAGGAGTGTCAAACACTAATTTAGATATTCATGCTGATGATACTGAGATGTTGCACCTTACCAGTCACTTAATCAGCATCTTATAACTGATGAACTGTTCTGCACCCTGTGTCCATTTCTGGTTTTGAATAGTAAGAAATGCAAAACTTAACATTATTCTGCAAAAATCAAAATACACAGATCTTCACCACTTTTCAGGGTTCAGAGGTTGAATTATAGTCAGAATACAAAATAAAGCACTGCTCTTTTAAACCTAACATCCAGCAGTTTGTGAAAACATCTTTAGAATTTAGGCTAAAAAAGGACATGAAGCTGCTACTTTCATGTCTTTGTTTATGGAGAAATAATTTATATGCACGACTCTTCACAATGATTTCATGCTCATGATACAGTTTACCATGGTGTTCTGCCTGAGGCTCATCACAAACCTTAAACCTCTGACTCATCACTGTACTCTGATATTGGAGGGTTTGTTTTTTACAAAAAATTATTGGTATTTTCCATCACATCTGCAAACCTACAGCACATGCTTTCTTTTTGAAGGACTTGTACCGAGTTTAGGGGGGAAAGCATTCCAATATTTTGAAGTCAGCTCCAAAACCACCAGACTAAAGGAACTAATCTCAAAGAGTCCACTTAAACACATTACATTATACATTAATATGATTACGGTTGCAGTTGCATTATTACAACCTTACAATATTTGAACCCTTATTGACCCAAACTATTTTAAAAAAGCAACAGATTTTTTTTCTCTAATTTGGACATTAAAGGTTTAAATACACAAACATCTGGATGTAAATTGTCTGATTTGCTGGCTCTGAACTTAAATAAAGGTAATTTTATCCTGTTTAAATTTTAAATACTCTCAATAATTTACTGACTCATCAGCTGATGCATGTTCAATCACTATCCTGTCAAACTGAAAGTGTCTTATTGTGAGTGTTCCATACTGCTATGAACATGCTGTTCAATAATTTAGAGTTAATGCAGATTATAGCAGGGCTGTCCCCCTTAAAGCAGATTAGAGTCGTCCCTGTCTGTCTGCCTGTCTCTCTGAAGGTATGATAGTGGCAGAGCAGTGCAATGTGGAAAGTGTGTGTGTGTGTGTGTGCGTGCGTGCGTGTGTGTGTGTGTTTAGCTGAAAATGGGTGTTTATGTCAGTTTACTTGCACTGCATCTATCAGAGAGAGAAATAGTGCAGAAAGATGTAACTGTAATATACAATACCCAGCATATCTCTGCTGTCAAGAGAAGTTTGTGAGGTAAGCACAATTTCCTAAGGCCCACAAATGCTTACACACGCTACCAAGCATGCCATGTGTGTGACCTCGGTTTCCCATGGTTACCAAATTTACAGAGAACAGCACTTTCGTTCCTTTCCCCCCTTTGAAGATGCAAATTTAAAATTAAAAAAATTCTTTTATTAATAAGACGTAGATTTTTTCCCCCATGTCAGTTTTGATTAAAGCAGCGTGCAAGGTCTTTTCTGTGTGTGAGGTGCATATGAGATGTGTCAAATATTATCAAAAGCAGCTAGAGACAGGGGTTCACAGAGCCACGGCTTCTGCTTGGATGAGAGGAAGTAAAAGAAGAGAAGCTACTGTGGTGCTCTGATAACAGGTGAGCAGGTTCTATCAGCACATCTGTAGATGTGTGTGTGTGTGTGTGTGTGTGTGTGTGTGTGTGTGTGTGTGTGTGTGTGTGTGTGTGTGTGTGTTCACTCTGCATGCATGCGTTCACAAACCGGCCATGCTGTATATTCTAACATATCTTCCCTGGGAAGCTTCTGGGTTCTTATTTACTGCAGCTATAAATAAATAAATAACTGGTTCTTTGCCATTTAAGCTTGAATGATTCTGGAGGTTCCATAAAAAGACATGATACAGGTTGGAACAGCTGCAGACAAACATGAAACACTTTTTCTGCATTTAAGTGCAAAAATACAATTAAACTTGTAGAAAATATTCAACTTTTGTGTTGGAAACATATTTTTATAGACCTCTTTCTGTGTTTCTAACTTCTTTTCATGGTGACATTTTAATATGAACTTAATGAAATGTTTCTTGTTTTCAGCATCAGTGGGCGCTGCTGCAGTGTGCCTCTCTCTATCCTCCGTTCTCTCTTCTGTACCTCCACTGCTCCCTGTTTATGCACACACACACACACACACACACACACTCGTTTTCTGCCTCTCGTTCTCCTCCCTCTTTATATTCTCTTTTAATTCCTTCATCCCTCCCCCTGTTTTGAGCATGATCTGCACCTCTCTGTTGCACAGCATCCCTCTCCCTCACCCTCTCTCTCCCTCACACACTCTCTCTTTAGCTCTCGCTCGGTCTCGAGCGCATGCAGACCGAGGGAGAGGAGGGATGAAGGAGGTGCTCACATGTGAGGATCTCCTCAGCTGCCGGGGCAAGGCAGGACTGGTGAAGACAGAAGAGGAGGAGGTGGAGGAGGTGGTCTAGAGGAATACTGCAGTGACCAGCCAGAGTCCTTTCCCTCCGTTGAGCTTTATCTCTCACTGCTTCGCTGCTTTCGTCCCTCGTTTCTTCTTCATCCACTCTTCCCCTCTGACAGCTACACCATGAAGATGCCTGCTGCTTGTTGCTAAGGGGGGAGCCAACCAGTGGAAGCAAAGGAAACCAGGCGATTCTTTTGTTTTGTTTTTGAAGGTAATAAATGCTGTAATTGGACGATATCACAGAAGCTGGATTGCACTTGACTGCATGTATGCTGCTGAGTGTCAGGATGTGTTTTGGTTCAGGTGGACCAGGTGCAGTATGCATGTTGTGTGTGTGAACTCTGCCAGTTTGTGTCAGACGACTGGACATGTGTGGGCTGGTTTTGTGAGTCTTTGCAGGAGGTGCTGAATTGTGTTTGTCTCCTTAGTGCTCGCTGAGTGTTTAGATTTCAGGTGTTTAAACTTCTACACCTTAGACCGGCCTTGAGGAGCTAATATAGGGAGAAATAGCTGTTCTTTGAGAAATGACAGTTTCCTGTCCACAGGGGAACTCTTTGCACACTTTTGTTTTCTTCCAGCAGGTGCTGTGCAATCCATAGCTCCTGCCTCTCTGCACAACCCCTGAGGTGGGTGGAAAGATTAGCTGTCTAATGTGCTCAGACTCTAAAAGGAGCACAAAGCCGTTAACCAATGAGGAGTGCTGTTCTCTACACGTCTGCTGGCAATAATAAACAGTGAGGGGAGAATGGTTGATTACTTATTCACTCACGCACATCACCGTTCTCTAAATCATTTAGGTGTTCAGCTGTGATTACAAAGCCACTTCTCATGTCTGCTGCTGCAAACTGGGGCTTTCTCCTTTTTAACTTGTGTTTCTCTCTTTAACTGAACTTTCTGTGGCTGCAGTTACATAAATGAAGGGAGGCGGTGTCACTAAACCAGATGCATTATGAAGGTTTCATATTGTGCCTGCGTGTGGGCTTATCATGAGAGGCTGTGTGTCTCTGTCTTCCTTTGTCCTCTCAGTATCTCATCACAGGTTTTATTCTAATACAAGCAGCTCTCACAGCAATGAGTGGAGTCATTTACATTTTTCTTGGAGCTTTTATCGCACTTTGCATGTCAAAATAATAAAAAAAAGATTGATCTGAACAGTGTAACGAACCTAACCTCATCTCCCTCCAAGATTAACAGACATTAACCCTCCGGAGTAGACACGGCTAAGAGGGAAAGAGGAAGTCCAGTCAGGAGAATCAGTTATGGAAATCCCAAGTTAAGAAGAATTAATTTTCCTGAACAGTCCAGAGAAAGTGCTGGGGAGAGTTTGGAAGCTGTGAATAAATCCCTTAACAGCAGCTCACAAAGTAGTGATGGAGGCAGGCTGAGTGGGGAGAGCACTGAGGTCAAAGGACACCGTCATAAGCTTACAGTTAATGGAGTAGCATTAAAAAACACGAGTATAAAAACTGCCTCAGCTCAAACATTTATAACAGCATATTTCAGTTTTCTGTATGGAGCTATGCAAAAAGTTTAAATAACTTGAATAAATTGAAAGACCTGAAGAAAATGTGGCACACTAAGCTGTATAACTACACTCATAAAGCTGTCAGTTTGTGTGTTTCTGCTGACCTGTGTCCATGTGTTTCTCTACAGGTCTTGGTGAAGATGGCAGAAGGGTCCAAAGATCTGGGAGGTCCTGGTCCTGCTGAGCCGGAGGAGGACTCCCCCAATATGATTGTCTACAGAAAGGCAAGGCTGATTCTGTCAGTTACAGGTTTCTGCTTTATATATGTCATGAGGAAGCTGCATACAGGCTCCTGACAGTGCAGTGGTCTGTATCAGAGTGTATCAGAAACACTGTCAGGTGTCAGGAAGACTTCCTTTCAACCACCTTAAGAGAAGCTCCTCTCTTCCTCTTCTCCTTCCTGCGGGGCCTTCTTCCTCGCTCCGTGTTCGTTTCCAGGCTGGCCTTCAATGCTTTAATAATCTCCCAATCCCTTCAGTGGATGGTTTGGGCAGTGAGAGGTCCTTTCATTGTCAAGGGTAATTACCTCATCCCTATGGCGCCTCACTTTCAATCACTGCTGTTTGATTGGAGAGGGTTCGCCGTATTGAAGGCTAATTAGATGAATATTTGTCTGGGGAGAAGAATCTAAATCTCCAAGGCTGGGATCTCTAACAGCCAATGGGGGAATGGTTACCCCCCCACCCCACCCCAGCTTTATGAATAGCTCAGTAACTCAGTGTCCTCTGTGACAGGATGTTTGTGAAAAGGCTTCTTTTGATCACACTATGCACAACACTCACTTCTATTTAGCCTGCTGTCTCGATTACAGAAAAAAAGGGAGCAGTTGACGGATTCTGACCCACTGTCCCAAATCTGCTGTTTCATCCTGCTCCTGATGGCTGTTTGTTCATACAGCAGCATAAACAGATTAGTGGAAGAATGGGAAAGACAGGATGTGAAAGAGCTGTTGACAGCTGCTGCGTCGGTTGGGAAATTTTCTTTTTTTGAGCTACTTGTCACCTCAGAGTTTTGAGGTCGTTGACGACTGAAGGAATGTCGTGTAAATCCACCTCACCTGGAAGAACTGCCAGGACCTCTCGTGTGTGTTGCCTCTTGATAAATCAAATCCTTGCAACAATGATGACATTGTGTGTTATGAACAGTGTCACAGTGGGATACTGAGCGAGATGACAGCAACAACTGATGTTCCTTCAGCAAGTAAATCCTGAAGATCAACCAGGACGCTTTTAAATGCAACACAACAACTTCACAACCCAAAGCCCATTATCTCCACCGGTGTGTGCCAGAGAACGGTAGTTTGTGCACCTGCTGTTTGGCCATTGCAGCATGGACTCCAGAATGAGCTGTCCAGGTGGGCGTGGAAAGATGGGACTGTTAACCTCGTTTGTCCGAATGAGAGCAAACAGGTTCTCACACGTTACCTGAGTGGGTTTTAATGAAACTCAAGCAATCACTGGATGAATGTCTTTTGGAGTTAACCCAATTCAAGAAGGATGCTCCAGCTAACTGACATTATTAAACACAAAAGCGGCTTTCATTCATTTACTTTTATTGATATTGAGCTCAAATCTGGTGCAGTAGAAGCTGAGAGTCATACCCAGTGCAAACCTTGTGAGCTTTTTATGCGTTTTTATTAACTGTTGGTATTAACTCTGTTGGTGTTTTTAGCATGTCTTTACTTTAATGAACTTCTCAGAAAAGAATCATTGAATGAACGTCTACAACCGATTAACCTTTAGAGTCGACCCATTTTAAGATGGCTGCCACAGTCAGCACAAAAGTGAGTGAAAAACAGTGAGCTACAACTGCTTGTTGTATTACCTCAGAGAAAATAAAGAGTGGTGGGTGATAGGAATTCCTTCAAGGAACGCCAAGGGACAGAACCCCATTCTTCCAAAAGAGATTCCCATATTTGATGTTTTGATGGTAGAAAATTGGTAGAAATTATAATAGAATATTATAGAATTGCCCTTTATTGTCTCTCAGTGGGGAAATTCAGGTGCACCAGCAGGCAAGTCGAGAAAAACAGATTCACACAAGACAAATTATATATATATATATATATATATATATATATATATATATATATATATATATATATATATATATATATATACAGTGGAGGAAATAATTATTTGACCCCTTGCTGATTTTGTAAGTTTGTCCAGTGACAAAGAAATGAAAAGTCTCAGAACAGTATCATTTTAATGTTTATTTTAAAAGTGGCAGATAGCACATCAAAAGGAAAATCGAAAAAATAACTTTAAATAAAAGATAGAAACTCATTTGCATTTCATTGAGTGAAATAAGTATTTGAACCCCTACCAACCATGAACAGTTCTGGCTCCCACAGAGTGGTTAGACACTTCTACTCAATTAGTCACCCTCATTAAAGACACCTGTCTTAACTAGTCACCTGTATAAAGGACACCTGTCCACAGAATCAATCAATCAAGCAGACTCCAAACTCTCCAACATGGGAAAGACCAAAGAGCTGTCCAAGGATGTCAGAGACAAAACTGTAGACCTGCACAAGGCTGGAATGGGCTACAAAACCATTAGCAAGAAGCTGGGAGAGAAGGTGACAACTGTTGCTGCAATTGTTCGAAAATGGAAGGAGCACAAAATGACCATCAGTCGACCTCGGTCTGGGGCTCCACGCAAGATCTCACCTCGTGGGGTGTCAATGATTCTGAGAAAGGTGAGAAATCATCCTAGAACTACACGGGAGGAGTTAGTTAATGACCTCAAATTAGCTGGGACCACAGTCACCAAGAAAACCATTGGAAACACATTACACCGCAATGGATTAAAATCCTGCAGAGCTCGCAAGTTCTCCCTGCTTAAGAAGGCACATGTGCAGGCCCGTCTGAAGTTTGCCAATGAACATCTGAATGATTCAGAGAGTGACTGGAGAAGGTGCTGTGGTCTGATGAGACCAACATTGAGCTCTTTGGCATTAACTCAACTCACTGTGTTTGGAGGAAGAAAAATGCTGCCTATGACCCCCAAAACACCGTCCCCACCGTCAAGCATGGAGGTGGAAACATTTTGCTTTGGGGGTGTTTTTCTGCTAAGGGCACAGGACAACTTCACCGCATTAACGGGAAAATGGACGGAGCCATGTATCGTCAAATCCTGAGCGACAACCTCCTTCCCTCTGCCAGGAAACTGAAGATGGGTCGTGGATGGGTGTTCCAGCACCACAATGACTCAAAACATACAGCAAAGGCAACAAAGGCGTGGCTCAAGAAGAAGCACATTAAGGTCATGGAGTGGCCTAGTCAGTCTCCGGACCTTAATCCTATAGAAAACCTATGGAGGGAGCTGAAGGTCAGAGTTGCACAGAGACAGCCTCGAAACCTTAAGGATTTGGAGATGATCTGCAAAGAGGAGTGGACCAAAATTCCTCCTAACATGTGCGCAAACTTGGTCATCAATTACAAGAAACGTTTGACCTCTGTGCTGCAAACAAGGGTTTTTCCACTAAGTATTAAGTATTTTTTGTTAGAGGGTTCAAATACTTATTTCACTCAATGAAATGCAAATGAGTTTCTATCTTTTATTTAAAGTTATTTTTTTGATTTTCCTTTTGATGTGCTATCTGCCACTGTTAAAATAAACCTACCATTAAAATGATACTGTTCTGAGACTTTTCATTTCTTTGTCATTGGACAAACTTACAAAATCAGCAAGGGGTCAAATAATTATTTCCTCCACTGTGTGTGTGTGTATATATATATATATATATATATATATATATATATATATATATATATATATATATATATATATATATATATTAGTAATGACCAAAAAATATTGTAATTTTTTTTTAAATATAAAGACTAGTAAAATATTGTACAATCATCAAAAAGTCATACACAGTTACAGTCACAGAAGTTTTAAACTGAATAGGGTTATTGTTATGGGATGTGCAAATATATTTGTTCATAGAAAATTGTGCAAATACAGCAGGGATGTAAGCACTTAATCAGTTTGATGGGAGCAGTGATGGTTATACAGTCTAACAGCTGCTGGGAGGAAGGACCTACGATAACGCTCCTTCCTGCATCAGGATGCAGCAGCCTGTCGCTAAAGGAGCTCTCCAGTTCTCCAACAGCATCATGCATGGGATGGGAGACGTTGTCTAACACTGATGTTATTTTGGCCAGAGTTCTTCTGTTCCCCACTGTCTGCACTGTCTCACAGGGGCATCCTAAGACAGAGCTAGCCTTCCTGGTCAGCTGATCTAACTGCTTCCTCTCGGCTGTAAGCCACTGCTCCAACTGACTACACTACAGAAAATGGCTGATGCCACCACAGAGTCATAGAAGGTCTTCAGGAGCACCCCCTGCACTCCAAAAGACCTGAGTCTCCTCAGCAGGTAGAGTCTGCTCTGACCCTTCCTGTAAAGAGCATCAGTGTTGTGACACCAGTCCAGTTTACTGTTCAGGTGAACACCCAGGTACTTATAAGAGTCCACTGTCTCTATGTCTGCTCCCTGGACGTTTACCAGTGTCAGAGCTGTGTGTGTGAACCCTCAGAAATCCACCACCAGCTCCTTGGTTTTTCCCTCGTTGATCAGGAGGTGGTTCTGCTGGCACCAGACTACGAAGTCCTGTATCGACTGTCTGTCCTCTGAGTCGTCCTGACCTCTGATGAGACCGACTATAGCAGAGTCGTCAGAGAACTTCTGTAGATGACAGAAGCCTGGGGAGTTGATGGAGAAGTCTGCAGTATAGAGGGTGAACAGGAATGGTGCCAGCACAGTTCCCTGAGGGACCCCCGTACTGCAGACCAGTCTGTCAGAGACACAGCCTCGTGTCCTCACATACTATGGGCGGCCAATGAGGTAGTCCAGTATCCACTGGGACAGGTGGTGGTCCACTCCTGACAGCTCCAGCTTGTCCCTCAGCAGGTCTGGCTGGATTGTATTAAAAACACTGGAGAAATCAAAGAACATGACCCTCACAGTGTTTCCAGACTCCTCCAGGTGGGTTAGAGCTCAGTGCCGGAGGTAGATGATGGCATCATCCACCCCAATGCCAGCCTGGTAGGTGAACTTCCATACGGTACTCTGTTGTTGAGCTCTAATGCCGATGGAAGCCATAACACGTGAGTCACTCTGTTTTCACATATGGTTTTCACTCATAAAACCACCCACTGACCTTTGTGCAGCAAAATCTTCTCACAGTTCAAGTCAAGCACTTATGTTTCCCTTTGACTTGATGCCTTCCAGCAGCCGTCGGAGCATTTGTGTGCAACAGATTTAGTGCTCATGCACAATTGTACATCCATGCATTCTAAGAAGGTACAGAAAGGAACATACTGTAGTTTCATGTAACACTGTCTTTTTCTTCATGGATTTCACAGTGCAGCTTTATTATGTAACACTGCACAAGCCTGGAGGCGACACATTTAAGAGGCTAGATTTTGCTTGTCAGGAAGCTGCTTGGGGGAATATTCGTCATTTCATGTTTTAGTCATACGCAGTGACAACAGACAGATTATTCTGAGGGTGACAGGACTGTCTGTCCTTCCTGCTTTGTAAATGTGACTTTTGATTTGAAGCTTTTGAAGAGAGACGGTCAGAATGCATTGCAGCTGTAGAACTAAAGTGATTTATAAATCAAATGTGATTTTGCGACGCTTGAGTCACACGGGTCTAAATGTTGCCTTTAATTGAATTTTCCTTGTATCGTCTTACATTTAGTCCTTAGTGCCTGTAGACTGACACAGAAGCCGAACAGAGGAGGTGTCCAGGTGCCTGTGGACCCGGTGGGTGGGCAGCACGGCGCGGTGTGAAGACTGAACGCTGTTCGCAGAAAGGCAGATGGCCACCAATATGCCCTGCTGTCTGGGAAAACACTGGCAGCCTCATCCCAAAGGCTCAAGCCTCTGTCAGCTGGGAAAACATTAGCATCTTACCCGCAAGGAGCTGAGGCTATTGTGATCTCAAAGAAATAAAAAAAATCTGCTGCAATAACTGCTGCAAAAAAAGAGGCATTAACTGTGTAGGCAGTTAGACAAAGGTGAATATGATGTATTTAGCAATAAGAGAAGTTGAGTGCTCCAGAGAGGAGGAGGTTGTCTCTGTTTGTGCAGCGTAGGTTGTCTCTCTCCACCCAGGAGACAAAGGAAGTAGAGCAAAACAAGCCGATAACCGCAGGACGTCTCGCTGCCTCAAAGAAATTTGGTGTGCAGACATAAGTTGCACACACGCAACTTTCATGCAAGCGTATTGTTGGTGTGTAGAGGAACAGGACTGGCACAGAGACACGAAAACAAAACCTGGAGAAGATGCAGTGGGAGATTGCAATTAAGCTGATGATAGAGACTACTTTAGTGTTCTGATGGCATGAAGCTCACTAACTATTAATAGCAAACATCTCCATAAATGTGATGTGTGTCTTTCTTTTTCCCATCCATGTCATTTAGTGACTGAGACTCTCCTGCAGACACCAGCCGGGTAGATGTTAGGAATAAATCCTGTTTTAAAGTCCAAGAGCAGTTCTTGGTCCTCTTGGTAGTTTTGGCACAATTTAATGCTTTAAAGATTTTCTCCTGTTACAATTAAAGCTACAAATGTGAAATATAACATCAAGTGATCATTAGTTAAACACCATGTTGAAAACAGATGATTTAAAATCAATAAATATGAACCACAACCATTTTATTCTATTTGAGCGTAACACATTTTATAATAGCCCTCATTTGATTGTACTTTAACCACCAAATGCATGCATGCATAAATCCCTGCATAGATAATAGCAATTAGCTTGCAAACAGGATAAACTACAATGAAATCCCCCTAAAAGCATGTAAGACGTAGCACAGCGTTCATTTCATCACTGCAGAATCTAGAGGAGCTGCAGAGAGCTGCTCGCATGATGATGGAAAGCTTTTTTTTTTAAACCACCTTTCCATTTCCACTGCTTTTTGCAGCCTTTCTTCTGCTTCTTGCTAATTAATAATTGAAGCCCATTTCAAGCATTCCATTTTCAGAAAAATCTCTTCTCCTCTGAGACATTGTATCCCACTCTCTTCCTATTCATCTATTCACACAAGTCACTTTTTTGGTGAGATTACTCAGCTCTGTTCATCCCTGTGTGTCTTTTCTCATCAAAAATAAGAAGTAAAACAACAAAATGTTCACATTTTGATACCCTAAACAACCTTTTTCTCACATCTTTTAATGTTTGATTAAAGTGTTCATTATCATGAATGTTTGCAGCTGTGGGTGGGAACACAGGTTTTCACACCTGTGTCAACTCCCTTTGAGTGGAATCTAACATTTCCCGAGGGACAAGAGAACCATAAGTTACTGTGCACGTTAACTTACGTCACCATCTACAGTACATGTGTGACTAATATAGCCCTATAAAATCACGTAGAGACAGCACACAGAGGAAGTTCCCTTCAATAAAACAGTGGAAATCACATGGAAATGTATTCAAAATTACAGCAATCAGATATTATCCCCCTCTCGACTGGTCGAGGAAAATTAAATTACTGCAAAAGGCAGCTTTATGCACCATCGAGCCACCAGCTACAGCCAGGATGACAGCTTGTCGGGTTTGAGCGGCTAACAGAAGCGCTCTGGTTGGATAGCAGCTGAACTACTTGTCTCCCTCCTCCTGCCAATAAATTACACGCTCTCGTGTCACTGGAGGGGCCCACACGGGGCACGTCTCTCCTCTTTAAGACTTACCTCAGTCCAAAGTGTTTATGGGTCGCTATTTGTTCTTCCTGTGTGCACTTAAGATAGCACGCTCCAGCTGAACACTCTGGATATCACCTCTGAAACTGTAGGGACGAGTTCACTGGCAGCTTTATCACGTACGACTGTTTTAACATCATGCCCACTTGCACCATGGGAGTCTTTATCTGAGGCGCTGGTATGGGCTGAAGCCGTGTGTGTGTGTGTGTGTGTGTGTGTGTGTGTGTGTGTGTGTGTGTGTGTGTGTGTGTGTGTGTGTATGCTAAGTGCAACTGTGGGTTGCTGGGCTACTTTCCTGGTTGGGTCAATAAGATAAAACAACAATGAGAGCACAAAGCGCTTACATAACCATCTCCTGTCCGTTTCATGTGTTGGCCTGCTGTCTTAAAGCAGAACACTTTGGAAATTGTGAAGGTCCTCAAAACAAAGAGTAGGTGGGTAATAATCCTCAGCTCTACAGCAGCCTTCAGGATTATTTACCTCATCCAGGAAGAATGGCATGAGGAAAATGAAAGTTCCTCCTGTGCCTCTCCTGGTTTCTCTTTCTGTTTGCACATCGCTAACAGTGTGCTCGCAGAGAAGCACCTTTAATAATGCAGCTGGTGTTGTGCTTCTTTTTTTGGTTTGGAATGGGTGGAGGGGTAAAGCTCTGTATGCATGAAGAGGGGGATGATAAGAGGTAGTTTGATGTGGGGGAATGGCTGGCACCGCTGTGTTCCACTTCTTATAGCCCTCCAAACCCTCCTGAGCCGATGCAGAATAAAAAGGCTGCTCTGAGAGGTACAATAGATGGAGCACACCTCAAACACCTCTGACTACGCTGTGAATGACCTCAGGATCTCTGCAGGATGCCAAAGAAGCTCACCACACTCCTACAGAGTGGATGATATGAAAGCACTGAAATGACTGCAGCGGCCTGAGGGACGATTTCTGCTGCGGAGAAAATTTTCATTAATCGTCTTTTGGTTGGTGTGTATGGAAAGAGTTGCCAAGTTAATGTGTTTTAAGAAGAAGCTGGTGTTTTAATACACCCTGCAAAATGGGAGCGCTTAGTGGAATCCAGATTTGACATTAGCATCTTGAAAGCTGCTGGTTCTTGTTGCTTTGAGGTAGAAATCTGACATGTTTGACAGCAGTGACTTTGTGAGCAAACTGTAGCCCTGCAGTAGTGCTGACACACTGAATTAGTGACAAAACTCAATGTAAAAAGAGGACAAGCTGTTCCTTTCTGAAACATATTGAAAAGATATTTCTAAAGCATTCAGAAAACCACAGAGAATATTCTACAGAGCTGTGAAAACATGTTTGCCTCCTTACACATTTTCTCTCTCTTTTGTTGCTTTTTGGTCACTTAAATGTTTCAGCTCAGCAAACAAATGCTAAAATATACAGTAACCTGAGTAAATACAAAATTCAGTTGTCGAATGATGACTTTATTTATTAAGAGTTCAGTTCCACCAGCCACACTCAGACATGTGTAATAAGAAATCACCTAACCTGTCTGACAACAGGAAGTAAGCTAAAAGATCTCAAAAAGCAACACACCAAGCCCAGTTCTAAAGTAATACTGACATACATGACTAGAGCGACACTTATTTTAAACCAGGCCAAAAGAAAGGCCTCACTATTCTAATACTCAATATTTCTAATACCTAAGTGACCACTCAGCCTGGGTTCAAGACCAAAACCAACACAAACGCTCGTCTGACATTCATCCTCAAGACATTTGGGAAATGATTCCATGAACTAATGAGACCAAAGTGAAACTAGGGCTGGGCGATATTACCTCAAATCAATATCACGATTAATTGAGGAGTTAACCTCGATAACGATTAATGGACGATAACTACCTGTATGCTCAAAAACTGTAGCAGCATAATTGCTCCACAGACTAAAACTTCCTGCAAACGCAAAGTATAGGAGTATAGGAAGAGGAGTCACGTGACTAGCATGTGACACGGACTATTGAGTCGTGTCACAGCTTCTTAAAGGGACACGGACATCCAGAACCTACTCGCTTCTTTTCATTTTTTAAAATATCAATACGATTATGGGCAAAATTACATTGATTAGAGTTATAAAATTTGATATTTGATTATTTTTGATTAATCGCCCAGCCCTAAGTGAAACTGTTGGAGAGCTGTGTGTCTCATTCCAGAAAAGCATCCTCATGGTGGTGGTAGTGTGATGGTCTGGGCTGGACCTGGACCTGGACCACAGGCTACAATTAAAGGAACCATGAATTCTGCTCTCTACCAGAAATGACGTAACAAGAATGTCTGACCTTTGACCTTAAACAGGCCAGTTATGTCATCATCCAGGTGTTGTAGTTTTAGTTTGACCTTTGTTTCTGTCCCCTGTTCAGTTCTTCATGTTTTATGTTTTGCCATGTGTGGAATTTGTTTTTAGGTCTGAGTTTAGCTTTGTCTTCATTTACGCCCGTGTGTCCCTCGTCTTGTCCTGGGTGTGTGTGGTTCATGTTTAGTTCATTGTTATGTTTCTGTTTTAGTTAAACTCCTCCACAGGTGCGTCTTGTTAGAGGTGTGTGTCTGACTCACTGTCGGATTGTGTGCTGTCACCCTGTCCATACCCTGCTGTCCATGCCAGAAAAAAACCCTGTTCTTGTCCATGTAAGTTTAGTTCACCTGCTTCTAATCTTGTTTTATTGTTTTTAAATCCCCTTATTTTAGATCATCTTCCTCCTGCTGCTCCTGCCTCCACCTGCACACCAATTCAATACAGTTTATGCTGAAATCCTCCAATGTGGCTAAATTAAAACAATTCTGCATGAGTTGTAGGTCAATATTCCTCCACACACAGCGATGAGAGACACTCGGTTCTTTGAGGAGGTGACTTTTTAACTTTAATAAATAAAACCATGATTTAAAAACTGCATTTTGATTTACTCAGGTTATCTTTGTTTTATACTGAAATGTGTTTTCTGACCTAAAACATTTCAATGAGACCAAAATAAGCAAACACAGACAAATTCTATGGAGCTAAATCCTTTTCTCTGTTCCTGTCTCTATTTATCAGAAGTGCGCCTCCCATTGGGGAGATAAACAGAAGATAAACAAATTCTGCAGAAACAGGAAAATCTCATAATGGTCATGAAAAAGTAAAAAACTGAAAGGATGTAAGTTGGTGATAATGCATTCAGTTCTAATTGGTTATCACACTGTTTCCGTATTGCTCTCACCAAACCTTCAATAAGTCCTGCTTCTGGTCGTATTAAAGCTGTTCTGTCCTCTGGTTTTGCTCCGAGTGTAGCCTCATTAAACCACAGTGATAGATGAACTTTGTGTGAAATGATCCTTTTTCCAAGGCGCACACTGCTGATCATTATAAGTTATTAGAGCAGTGAAGCACATCACTAGTGAGAGCAGCAGGTATACGGCGAGTGTTCTGCTCTGTTTGTCTGCTGAAAATTTGACAGCTAATTAAACAATAAGAATGCAGCTGCAGATGGTTCATTTGTCCTGTTAAGCTGTGTCTGTAGCCATGATCATGTGATCACTGATCAGATGCAAAGTTTACACATTTATAAGAGATCTACAAGCAGCTGTGTTGTGGATGTTCTTGCTAACCTTTAGTTTATGTCAGTTTTTTTGTGTGTTGGTAAATTTTCTTCTTTTGTGAGCAAACTAGTCAGCGATGGGAGTTCCCTCAACATTCTGAATAGAATTGATGAAGCACGGCTCTTTGATGCAAAAAGCCACAAGTACACGATTGCAAGATATTTCATATTTTAATCGCTGAATGCTTCATTAGATGGCCCCGTCTCTGCTCACGCGCTGAAAGGAGCTCTCAGATAATGAAAAATAACAAAAGGAACACTCAGCACTCAAACGGATGGTGATTACTGCTGACAAAGACAAAGAGTATAATATAGCCTGTCACACAATCAGGCCTGAATGAAATATTCTGATCAACAATGCTTACAAATTCACCATCACTGCAACGACATCTGCCAACACCCCCATTTGTGCTGTTTACAGACATGTGATAGGGAAAAATGAGGTGTGCTTCAGAAAATGTGATTCATGTCAGAGAGGGGCCGATCAGTGGGACTGCAGGTGGAGTGGTGCCACTCTGTCACAGAGTTCAGGCTGAAGCAGCGATGAGTCACCCGGCCCTGAATGTTTAATCACTGCCATGGTAGTCGGCCTAAACGCGACTGGGAGGACCGACCACAACATCTGGTTTGGTTTCAGGGCGGACACCTGCACCCACCGACCCACAGTCCCTCCACCTTCAAAGCACTCAGCTACCCTGCCTGTTCTTTGCTAACCACGCTGTCAGCACAGCTCCCCGACGCTTTAAAAATTAATTAGTCGAGCATCCTTGCGTGCATTTGCATGGTGTAGTCGCAGAGAGTCATAAAGGTCTGCACAACCCATTTGTCAAAAATGGCACCGTGTTATCCTCCGCTGCACTGGGACTGTTCAAAATGAACTTGTGATGTGTGGAAGGCTGAGATAGGTAACCTTTGCAGGTTTTTCTTCTCTCCTTTGTGTCGTGTTGAAAACAACAACGGTTGTGAGGGACCTTACAGCGCTCCGACTGCGGTTTCTACTCCAATTGTTCTGTCAATATCTCACACTGCAGAGGGCAAATCCATAACAAAGATGTGATTACTTTCATGAAACGGAATGAAAGAAAAACCTCTGCAAACTGCTGAACCTTGCTCTTTTTGAACATGCTCTTAAACTTTGATCAACATTTGATGACATCGGAGGGTTTGTTTGTCTTTGCACACAGTAAGAATCCAACCAGAGCGTGAAAATTTTATTAATCCCATCCTCCTTTTGCAGCGAGCTGCTTAGAAGTGTCATGCAACATGAGCTTAATTCATTTAGACACTCCAATACATCCAGGCTTTAATGTGACACCGCTGCATTTGCCGTACTCGAAAACTCTTCTCTTCTTCTTCATTAGCGGGAAAAAGAAAGGAGGAAGGGAGTGCCGAAGCTTTTAAGCTCGTAATAATCATCAGAACCGATTCAGATCCACAGAGACGGAGGTGGTGATAATGGTTCTTTTGGGTGGTTTCACCAGGAGAAGCTAACGCGGTTATTCCCACGCTTTGTGGGCGCATCTGGCAGAAAGCAGCAAATGCACATTCATGATTATGTGATTTGTTTTCCCCCCAGTAAGCGCATGTTGGCTTGAATATTGCAGTAAAAACTTAATGAATGAAGCAATATTCAGCTGCTGTCAGGTTGGGTGTGACTTTTATGTTGTTCTAAAAGCATCATGCACATACAGTATCTTCCATTACATAGAGCAGGTCTGTTAAACGGCCTTGAATCCACGCTGCAGAAGAGACCTACTGACCATGAAACAGTCCTACAGCTGATCACCAGGAAGGCCTCTAAATGCTTCAAATGACTTGTGAGATTTTACAGCTCACAAAGGGGGCGTGATCATGTTTATTTATCAGAAAATAACAAATTCAGTTTACAAATACTTTAAGAAGTGCAGCCCACTCCAGTAAAGAAGTTTTCTGATTGAAGGTTCCATCTTTAGACCTTTTCCTGAGAACCGTGTAAGAACATCTGTAACTTGTCATGACAAATGTGAGGAAAACAAGCAAAGCTGAAAAGAAGACTTACATTGCTAATTACTGGGAGATTTAAGAAAACTAATGTTTTTGGGAAATGAATCGTCCCGTTTTCTGTCTCGGACATTCTGGGATTGAGAAGGTTTCCCTCCATCCTAGAGGTCAATTAGAGGTTTTCTTCTCAAGAAGGGAACATGAGTGAACAACCAATAATAAACAAATAAATAAACTCTCTCAGCACATGGTATATTTAGAATTGAAATTTGTTTTTAAATCTATTTTTAATGCAGCTTTGTCTTTAGATGTCAGAATTAGTCTTTTATGACAGAACCTGATCTGCTGTTTTCACTTTTCTCATGTATTTAACAGGATTTGTAGTAATTCATTTAGTTTTGTATTTATATTATTTATTATATTTCACAACCTTTTGCTCATTGGATGCATTCGTTATATTTTCTGAGATGAATGAATAATTTTGAACAGTGTTTTGTTATTTTTTGCTAGCAGATGTTTTGCTGTTTTTAACCTTTTAACAGTTAGTAAGTAAAGTTTTGTCTTTTACATTTTTTCTTTAGAAAATAACACCAGTTTGCAAACTTTGCATTGTAAAGGTGGGTCAAACTTACATTTTCCTTTCCTCTTTATTAAAGTTCTTCTTTCTGTTTGTTATCTGGAGAACAGTGTGAGCTCAGTGCTCTCGGCAGTAGCTGCTGTGGAGGAAACGCTGTAATAAGACAACGAAGATGTCCTGTAAATCAGGTGTGGCCGGAGAGCAAATTGGCTTTCGAGGCCCAATGCTAAATTACAGCCCGCTGTCACAGGCAGAGAGCTCACGGCTGGGGAAAGACAGTAAAAGGCACTTTATTTAGAAATATATTGAAAAGATATAAGATTATAAAGCGTGCCTGGTTCCTTTCTGGGAACCCTTCTCAATAATTCAAGGAAGTGTGATGTTAAACAGCAAATTTGAGCTTTGCAAGCATAATAAAGGATCATTTTTGGTCTCCCTTGAAGGTGAAAGAATCCAAAATTCATGAGCATTTAGTTACCATCTGCATTAAATAAGTACTGAAGGTGGTAGGTTGGTGCTATAGATGATTATTTCACAGTAAGGATTCTAACCGATAAAAAGCAACACAACTTCACAAAGTATTTCGCTTTCAGGCACAATTTCCAGCCCATGATGCAGTTGTGTTAGCCTCCCACCGGCCACCTCAGGCCTCATTTAGCTTCACTGAGAGTCGTTAGTGTTTTATAATTGAACGAGTGGTGTGTGAGGGAGAGGATGACAGTGAGACGATGCAAACATCTCCTCTGCAGGCCTCTGTCAGGAAAAAGGAGCCTTCCTCTCACGGACTGAGTGCAGCAAAGCATATTACAAGTGTGTGGCGGTGCCTGCTGCCCCTGTGGCACTGGGAGATGAGATTTTCCCTCCGTATGTCGGCCCAGCTGGACAAATTTCATTACCTGTACGTATGAGCTGGGAATAGCAACGCGTTATTGCCAGCACTGCAGATCTGTCATCCAGTAAGATGTTTTCATTGCTTCTCATTGTAACTGAAATGATGCATTTAGACTAATATCCTGTCAGAGTGGTTTTATGTGAGCGAACGTGCAAAGGATCTGGGAGAATCCTGGTCTTAGGCCACTTAGATCCAGTCACTCGTGGGAGGATCCAACGCAGGTAATGGGGGATATCAGATATGCAGTAACAGCTGTGTGTGGGTGACGGTTGTACAACTGGAGAACAAAAAAAAGAGAGGGGACGGGTGGAGCTTAATGATGCACAGTGGAGCTGTAAAAATCCTCCTCTACACTAGCAGCCACGACAGAAAATCCATGCATCTTTAAAGGTCAAGGGCCTCTATTACACATTGATTGCTTGCGAGGACAGAAGATGAGCAGAGAAGAAAAACAGGATCATTTTGAGCCGATATAAAATGTTTGGCGACTTAAAAGATGCGGTCTGTCACCGGAGGGAAGGAATTAAGAGCAGATGGTGTTATAGATTTATGGCATGAAAAAGAAAATAACATTTAGAGCTGTAAGGTGGGAAAGCTGATTAAGATGTGGCATCAAAGCGCTGCTTAATGCTACTATACATGCATGAGTGCTTGATTCTGTATTACAAAACAAGACCTGTCATCGTATTGATTGTGATTATTGATTTTTTTTTGTAGAATTTGTACGTTTTGACTGTGCATTGTCAACATTTTGAGATAAAACTAAATAAAGTAAAAGTAAGATCATTTATCAAGGCCCGTCTTGTCCTCTAGATTACCCTGTAGGGAACAGTTGCAACCCAAGACATCAAGCACAGACATGCGGGTCCAGTGAGGGACGGGGCAAACCCGGGCTCAGCGCCTCCTCTCTCCTCCGCCGCTGCAGCCCAATTACCACCAGGCCTCGAGAAACCAGGGACGGCAGGAGTGGTGTCAGGGGACGATGCCAGCATCTAGACAGATGGCTCTGACGTTTCACCACTTCAAACTAATTTCCTGCAAGCGTTATTAGCCGGTGCCGTCCTAGATATAAAGTCGAGGCAAAGGTTTATGACAAAGAACGTGATAAAAATGGAGCTCCATCCTTATATTGGCAGAGGGATGAATTTGAGGCAATGGGAGCCTCCTCAAATGTCTGAATGTGTTTGATGGTTTAGCCTAGCAGTGGGCATGCTGCGACACAAAAGAGAGAGTTTGATTTGACCTGCGATTGAGAAAGCTGAGGACAGTCGTCCTATATGTGATAGAAAATCATCCCTGGAGCAAACTTTCTGTCAGATGCGTAATTCTTATTCCAGTTTTTGACCCCCTACCTCTCATTTTTATGACTCTAAATGCAAATGGATCTTTTTCTCTAATAGCAGACTAGTAGCTGTGAATATACTGTTCTTTAATGGGGTTCAGTCTAGGCACTCAGAGCGCAGGTGTGGAAGGTGATGGCGCCCTGTATGTAAATTGCCATTAGCAAACGATCCCCTGCAAAGGCGAAAATTACCTTTTGGGATGGTTTTGTTAAAAAATGAGCCGTGGCACATTTCAGATGAGCAAGACCCAGTTAGGGCAGAGCTAAAAGCAGACGATCCAATTTGAGGCTGTGGATGTCCTTCATTCAGTAGCCCTGGTTTTTCAGCAGGACACGTTGGTTTAGAGAGGACAATCTGTTCAGAGCAGACTCACCCGCACTCCAGCCCTTAGCAACCCGTGGAGTTTCCAACAACAGAAATTTACAAGAGGACACAGGATCTTTTTCTGTCCTCCTTGAGTCTCATCAACAAAAAGGTGACCTGATGAGTCACTGTGGTTTGTGAGCAGGCCCTCAGCGCTGCACGTTTGCATGTTGGCAGCAAAAAAATATTATCAAAGCCTTGATCCTGATCTGATGTGATTCCCTGAAGCAGAACATGAACGTGTAGTCAGTCTTTTTCCTTTTAAAAATAGTTTGAAAGCATTGAAAATACATTTATCTGTCTCGTATCAAGAGCTCAAGCTTTGGTCGCTCATCGAGCTAGTGTGTTGAAGCTGGAGGTTTAATTGCTTAAAGAGGGGGAATCTAGGCTGATCACAACCATCGGGTTGCTGCTGGCAGCACAGAAAGCTAAGCATGTTGGGGGACCTGGGGTTGGTTATGCCTGTTGCCCATTAGGGTTATTCTGATTTGTTGCTGACGTCATTTTTGATACAGTAAAGAAGATTTTAAGAAAGAGTGCTATTTTCCTTATTCATACCACTTTTATTCAGTGATCCTTATCGACTGATTTTTGGAGGATTTTCTGGATGTGTTTAATTCCTCTTGATGATTTATTTTTGTTAGGTTGTGAATTTTTAACTAGGGGAGTCAAATGATTGCATTAATTATGATTAAATAATTACAGCCATATATATATTGTGTTATGATTTTTAATTGCATTAATCTAATATTTAATCTTTACCTTTATTGTTTCTGCATGTGGGCTTGTTTTGTAGGGAAGGGTTAGGCGAGGTGAGTTGCAGAGACGAGAGCGGCATATGAGAGTTTTTGGTCCTACTAATGGTAAATACGCATTTCAAAAACGCCCTGACAGCACTATGGATAAAAGTAGAGTGATATTCCTTCTTTGTGTAAAGTTTGCTCACCACTGAAGCAGCTCAAGTTTAACCTACCACATCAACGCAAAGCATCCAGTTGTGAGGGCAACCACAGCGGATGCTAGCACAAACGTTAGCTCCTCACCAAACTGGACTTGAGGAGAACACCCTGCGGATGAGCAAGTCAGCGACCACCAGGCTGATCAATGTTCTTGCCAAGTGGCTAAAGATGACCTGCAGGCCGTAAACATGGTGGAAGATGAGGGTTAACAGAGCTGCTGCAAAGTGTGTCCAGTGACCAAAGTAGAGGTTGCAGCCAGTCAGCACTGGTCAGGGACTTGTGTCAATACCAGCAGAATGTGAATGACTGGGACTGCATCTGTTCAAGTCTGTTAAACACAATAAAAAATGTCATAAAGACACGGTTTTGTTGTTATATATTAATATTTTGTTTGCAACAATAAAATATCTCAAGATGAGGGCTTTCTTCAGCAATTTTCAGGTGAGATTGAAAAATGGATTAATTCGATTAATTAATCAAATACAGATCATAATTAATTCATCCTTTTAAATCTATTGACAGCACTCCTTTTAATGTCAGTGCATGTGCATCATGTGTTAACAGGGTTTACTGTGAGACAGGAGTTCAGGTGGGTTTAAACCAGCTGAGGATGCTTCATGCTGACAGTCACCGACCCAGAGAGGAGTGTTTCCCTCATCACTGATAGTTTAGCAGGTTTTGCCTCCACACAAAGCGAGCACACTGTTTTAATATGTCTATGCAAATATGTGAAATTATGATGCATCGTTATTCTTTAACTGAATGTTGTATTATGTCAGTTATGGCTGAACTAGATTTTTGTTAGTCGGCTTCTTCTATCTAATATGTAGCTGTAAATGTTCTGTGTTTTATAGTTATGAGTTGCTGTGCTTTTTAAGGATTTCTGCACTGACTTGAACAAGTGACAAATATCCTCATCAACACTCCAGTATGATGCGTCTAATTGCTTCTAAGAGAGGTGAATCATCACAGATGGACATGCCTGGATGTCTCCCTGTGGAGCAACCAGATGGACGGGCAGTCATGTTGTGACAAAGTGTGGATTCTTACAGCCATCCTGCTCCGAGTTGCTACTGTGTAGTGGACCCTTCAGCTGAGGAAAAGGCTGTCAGCTGCTGTGTAATTAAACCACAGTGTTGTAGTACTAGGTTGGTCTGGAGACCCGTCACAGGACCACACATTTTCAGTGCTTGATTGTGTCTTGGATTTTTTACACTCTGGTTTTGGTCTTACTAGATAAACTATGAATCCACATACTCAGGCTTTTTTCTTTTTTTTTTTTGTGTGTGTCAATGCAGTAAATTGTTTACATCTTTGTTGCTCAGAAGTGAACCAGAAGAGGCTGTTCAGCAAAAAAGTCTAAATTTATGACAGTAAAACTTTTAAATGTTAAACTTTACTGCATTTACAATCCTTAGCTTTCCCTAATTACTTGGATTTTGTGAAGTGTAAAATGTTTTTTTTTTCTTTTCAGTTGCAGAATCTGAAGGGAAAACAGTTCATTTCACAAAAGTGGGAAAAATAAAACTTTCCCTGACGGGTTTTACTTTGCAGCTAGCAGTTTGTGCATTTACACATCCACAAAAAAAAACAGTTTATGTTTTGGTTCAGATTCAGATCCTGCACACATGACTGTGCATGAATATGTGTCAGCATGTGAGGGAGTTTATGTAAATGTGATTCATTCACACATCTCGGAGAGGTCCAAGTTTCCAGCCATCACACTCATTCGGCTTGGCTTTTCCAGTCTGAGCGGCTGTCAGCGACTCTCCTCGGTGTGTCAGATCCGGCGGAGAAGCTCTCACAGCTTTCTCATCATGACTCGGCATGCTGTGGTGGGGGTGAGGAGGAGAAATGAAAAGAGAAGGAGGGAGTTTTATCTCTCCAGCAGGTTTTATTCTCACCTCGCTCCCTGGGGCATTTCATACCAGCTGGAACTCACTTAATTATGCAGCCAGTGTGATGCAGAGGTCAAAGTGGCATTCAGCTGAGGACTCTGACAGGTTGTGGACTTTGGTGAAGTTTATTTTGCAAAAATGTCACAAAACTACTTTTCAAAGCAAATCAGAGTTTTTTCCTAATTAAGTTTATTTTATTATGCATGATTTTTTTTCCATTTTGGGCAATAATTTTATCATATAATGAAAGATAGTGATCATGTAAAAAACAAAGTATTATTAATAGAACATAATACTGCTTACCATATTTCAAACGTCTCCATAATTAGTTAGCAGTTTTTATTTTTCTGGTTAAGTTCATTAGTGCATAAGATAAGGACTAAAATATGATTCAGGTTAAAAAATGTAATAAGCACAGCAAATGTTATGGTTCTGTCATAAAATAAATAAATAATATGGAAAACAAATTGTATTTTCAGGTTATTTATATTTAAGCAGAATAATAAAATTAATAATGACCAAAAAAATCCTATCATTGACTTGAATTGTTTGCACAAATTTTAGAACAAATAATAACAAGCTTTTGAATTTAGCCTAAACATCATTAATATTTTTGAATCCTTTGATGAAGAAATAGACACATTGCATTCATTTAAAACCAGTTATTCAATTACATGAAATTTTGAGTTTTTTTTTTTTATAAAAAGAGGCTTTTTGCTTTCAGATTTTTGTACATGATGTTAAAACAAACTTTTTTTTTTTTTTTTTAGAAAACATTTAATTTTCTTTTTAGGATTGTTTCAGACATCATATTGATGCAGCAGACATTTTTTGTGCAATCCTTTTACATAATTATGAAGCAATTAAACATCATGCAGGTAAATGTGACTAAACAAACAGGTCTGTTGAGATTCCTCTGAAATATGGATTATATGTTCAACCATCACAGTTAGTGATTTGTGGTAAAATACATAAAAAGCTATTAGATCTGATGCAGATGAAGACATTGATTTACTTATTAATTTTATTTTTTTGTAAGGTGCTAATTTAGACATGAAATCAGCCTGTTTCAGCTGCCATCAGACTTTTGGAAAGTGGTGCATCTTTAACCACGATGAAAAGCATTAATGATTCTCTTCTCATTTTCACACCTCAACCCCCCAATTTTTTGTTTTTTACCTAAAATTAACCAGTGGATGTAGTCCATATTAGGAAGCTTCTTTCCTGCCAAAAAGTGTGCAGGATTGTTTGGCACCACATTGTGAATCTACTTTGATGTGATCCTGCAGATAAACAAAGAAGTAATGAAATTCATTGTGATGAAATCAAGTTTCACACTCTGCAGTTGCCAGCAATGCACAAAAAAGTGTTAAAAGAATGCCCTCAATTTAGCTGTGCTTTAAGACAGAAAAAAGGCTTTAAAGCAAACCGTATGAAGCCGTTAAACTGGGTCAAATCCAGCTAAATCATCTGGTTCTGAACTAATTGACACAGCAAGCGACTCCAGGCAAATTAGAATGCAAAGGCAACTAGCATACTGTGAGGAAATTGGCAAAGCAAGAGTTTCAGAACAGCAATTCCAGTAGTGTTACAAGCCACGAGTGTATGAACGCTATCAGGAATTTGAAGCCCTGTCAAGCTAATCTCAGCGTTGGCACAACACCTCAGAGCTGCGAGAACAGATGGCGGCTCCTTTCAGCGATCCTCGTTGTTGTGAAACACATAAATTGTCGTAGGCCTGCTTTTGGAAAACAGTTTGGTGGAGCGTGCAAACCGGAATAATGAAATTCAGAGCACAAGTTGCTGGTGAGCGTTGACAGACGAGGTCGTGACCTCGGACAAGTCGGTGAGAAAAGGGCAGCAACACAGCGACCTCCCTTATGTTCAAATGTCTCCTAAAAAACAGAAATATACTCGTTCTTCCTCTCACAGTTCAGCTGTGAATAATTATTTAACATTTTTATATTAAACCTATATTATTTTACTCTTAAAGTTTTATTTTAAGGTAATTATACAGATGATTTTATAAGTCTCTGTGGATACAGAGACTAGAGCTCCAATCTAATTCAAGGCTGTTCCATTCCCTACAGATTGCAGCAAACAAACAAAAAGATGGAGAGAAAGTTTCTGTCCTTTTTAGTCTGATTATAGTGGCTGTGTCATATTTCTTGACTGAACTGTCAGATCTTCCTTTAGATTCATGCTTAAACATTTGAAACCATCTTTTCTGTTGTGATAATAATTAAGATATGACCTCTATAAAACATCTAGGGGCTGCGTTTTCAGATTTATCTCTACTTCATCTTAATCCAGCTCTAATAGACAAGTCAGAGAAATCTTTAGGCCTTTTTTAAATTACCTGGATGTCCTTCCTCATAGCCTTACATGCCTTTCAGCTCTGACGTGAAGTATGCGCCAGAATCTGCTGAATCATTAATGATTCTATTACCGCCTGATTCATTTTCTAACACAGTTCTAAAGACTGGGCCATTTTTTAATAGCTTTGTTTCATTTTTTTGGGGGGGGGGGGGGGGGG
>SSNR01000222.1:719503-731640 GCA_006937965.1 Callopanchax toddi | reverse complement strand
GATTGGCACAGATTTCCATTTAGTAGGAGAAAAGTGAGTGTTTTCACATTATTAGCCTGCCAACGTGTCACATTTAGCTGATGGTTATTTATGCTCCTGCCTTGATTGGTTCATTGATGCAGGGATGCTGGAGCAACGCCCGACTGTCATTGGCTAAGAAGACGGTTAACCTGGACAGGTTACAGTTTCATGTTACAGGAAGTAGATCATGTTTTAGAGTGTATAGGCTTGACGTGTCAGAGATGGAGGTTTTTCTATAAACTGGTTTTGCAGATTTACAAAAATCATTTTAATCTCCTATCGGACAGGGATTCTGCTTCCTATAGCACTCAAAGAGCCTATTACCATTTGTCCTACTAATTATAATTTGTGTAGAGCCACAAAATCTACCTGACCCATAAATTCAGGACTTAAAGGCACACTGTGTAAATTTTTCATATTTTTAAATTTTTTTCTTGACCCAGTGTGTGCTAATATGACCCTTTACAGGGTTCATGAAAAGTCACTCAGCTCCATCTGCTGCTTGGATCCAGAATACCACGTTTGCAACTTTTGAGTCTCCGGTCCGGTGCCCTGAAGTCTCACAAAGTCACGTATCTAGCGCCAGAGTGTTCATGATTCCTGATTTTTTAAATCTCTCCCTGCTTGAACACAGCTGATTTCTTTGAATGAGTGATGAACCGCTCCAGTAGAAAGCAGTGAAGGCTGAGGAGACATTTCAACTGTTAGCTTTAGGTGTTTCTGAGCAAAGACAATGCTAATGTTTTTTACGACAGCGATTTAAAACAGACACTAGGGGGTGCTAAAAACAAGCCAAAACTGCATAGTGTGCCTTTAATATGTCAGTGTTACTTTTTTGTTTGTATTAATTTTTACATTTCAGGCGATAAAATAAAGCTTTCACTGTAGTGCTTTTATAAAAAGTGAACCAATATCCTTAGATAACCACCACCAAACTGCCTTTAGGGTTTTTAATATCCATCCATCCATCCATTTTCTGTAGCCGCTTATTCCTCCACAGAGGGTCGCGGGGCAGCTGGTGCCTATCTCCAGCGGTCAAGGGGCGAGAGGCGGGGGACACCCTGGACGGGTCGCCAGTCCATCGCAGGGCCACACAGAGACGAACGAGACAAACAACCACACACCCACTCACACCTCAGGACAATTTACCAGCCCAATTAGCCTGACAGTCATGTCTTTGGACTGTGGGAGGAAACCGGAGTACCCGGAGGAAACCCACGCACGCACGGGGAGAACATGCAAACTCCACGCAGAGAGGCCGCAGAGCCGGGATGTGAACCCACAACCTCCTTGCTGCGAGGCAACAGTGCTAACCAGCTGCGCCACCATGCAGCCCGGTTTTTAATATTGTTTTATAAATCTGATTTTCTCTTTGTGATTAGAACTGTTTGCTGTTATAGTTCTATTATGTTATATTTTTATGTTTTTAAATTGAGATAATTTACAAATGTGCTTTAGCTCAAATATCATTAAAGGCATTGTTCTGTTGGATTTGGAGAGAAATCACTCTGTGTGTCAGAAAGTAGCATAAACAAAGTAGGGAAAGAAACTTATATTAAATACATTTTGGTGAAAACGAAGTCAATTTTAGCAAATTCTGGTTCTGAAATGACAAAAAGCAACTTTGCTGTGTTAATTTGTCAAATGGCTGCAAAAACAGTTTGGCAGGAAAACTGCAGAAAGTCCCCATAGCTCTAATAATCGCTAATATAATTTTTTTTAAAATTTTCTTGTTGTTTTTGTAAAAGTCTGGAGCCACAGAGGGTCTGCAGACCCACATGTGGCTCCAGAGCCTCAGGTTGCAGACCCCTGTCCTAGGAGGTACAGAGTGTTGCTCCGACGTCGAAAGTGGAAAAAACAACACATGTTCATGAAATGGATTGTTCAAATGTGTGCTTAAACTTAGAAGAGTTTTGCTGATAAGCTTTTATAAGTGCTGTTATCCCATAAGCAGCAGCGATCAGCTCTCCTCCACATTAGGGCTGCGACACCATTAACTTTATACACAGAGATACGATCTGCACTTTCTGTTGCTGCTATGAGTGCTTCTTCTCTGTTGTCACCCTATAGGGAGATAAAGAGTTCAGCAATAATCAGCTCAGAGTTTATTCTAAAGCGTTCATGAAGAGGCTGGGCTAGCCTTTGAGAGACGGATCAAGCTGTGATGATTTTAATCTTTTAAAGTTGTTTTTTTGAAGGAAGATTTTTCTTCTTGCATAATCCAACCAGTTAAACATGTCCCAAATGACCAGTATCATGAATTACAAGTGTGTTTCTTGAATCATTTTCCCATTTTTACCAGCAAATCAGTGATTCTTCAAAGTGAAAGTTCATAAATTCATGCTTATGGTGAGAAATTGTTTGTTTTTTTGCCACGTTGTTTTACCTCAGTTTTAAAATGTGTGTTTTTACTGTAGATTTATGAGACAGGTTTATGAATTATCAATGAAAAGCTTTGGCTGGGAAGGCTGTTATATATTTGATTGAACAAGCTGTTGAGTAAATGGGCCTGGTGCAGTTTCTCTGTTATGGCTCCAACTTTCTATCTATCCAATTTTCTTCCAATCCTGGGAATTTTGCAGACAAACAAATTAACAAACAGCAAAAAGACTTAATTTTGTTCAGATGTTTAATAAATTTATTATTATGTGACATCTGTCAAAAGTTTAAAACTGCCCCTAATCATAAAACAATACGTGTTCTATTTTTGAATCACGAAATGTATTAAAATTAATCTTGGAACATTTGATTGCATCATAAGATTCTTGTTTAAATGTTCTCTCTGGAGATCCCAACAGGGCTGAAGCAGGAAACACCATCAAGGGGTTTGCTGTTATTTAAAAATGTTTTTTTTTTTTCCCCACATGCTGAAGCTTGTTTCCCTCCCTGAGTGAAAGGCGTCCACTCAGATGTTAAATAATAAATGACCAGGGCAGAGGAGGGCCTACATGTACGCCAACTATATGGAGAACAGCGTGACGCTGTGAGCTAGAGGCACTAGCTCGTCATCAGCTGTGAATGTAGAGTAGCATCACTAAAAGACATCATTTTATATGAAAAAAACAAACTAAAAACACACTTAAATAGAACTGCATTGAGTTGTTGTTGATAACATGGATCAGGATATTTGTGATGAGACTCCCGGCATCAACACATCGACTGCTCTATCTGACCTGCTACATGAATGATTAAAGGTGACATTTAAATAATAAAAATAATAATAAATAATGGATCAATGATGGATTTCATCATGTGTCCTTGTGAAGTGGCTGCATGTCGAGCGCCTAATTTTAGTCTGCTAATGTGTGTTTGTGGCTCTGACCCAGTCGGAGGTGTGATATTTATCCACGCCCCGGGGATTTACTCTGACAGCTTTTTTCCAGATGTATGAAACTTTTAACCCCTGGTTACAGATAAACAAATGAATCACTCTAAATGTGAGTCTCTTCCACCAATATGGCATCGGCTCTGCTGAACGTTTGACCCTAGTCCACTGTGTCTTTGAGGTCTGAGCCTTATCGAGTGTAACATCCACATGGTGTCACTTGATGTTATTATCAGAAACAGAAATGTTTCTATGAGACACATCAGCTCCGAGGCTCGTCAGCAGTGTGGGACTGGATCAGACTTGTCAGCTCCCAGCAGTGATTACATGAATTTACAGGAAACCCTTAAAGCTGCTAAATGAAAACAGGGTCCGATCACAAATAATTCTGTTTTACATGCATCAAATATAATACAAATATATAAGGTTTAAAAGTGTACCATTATCAGTAAAATCGTAGACGTATGTTGAATTAGACGACAAGTCTTCATCTCTTTGCTTTGTTAAAAAGAAAAACTACATTCAACTAATTATAACTAAATGTGCTAGAATATTAAATATTTAATCATACAGCAACAGGGAAGGAGATGAATGTATCAACAGGAACCCCCACCTTATAAATAATTATGTATTTTAATTTATTAGTCGGGAAAATGATCCATTCTTTCAAATTAGAGGGAGCTGGACTTTGAACCTATACTGCAGCCAGCCACTAGGGGTCACTAGGTTTTGTTTTAGCATCAACTTCTGCATTATGTTCCTGTGTTAGTTGATTTACTCTCATGAACTCTTACCCAAATGTTTTATGTTTTCACTCACAACCTTTAATTATTTAAACAATTCTCCTGATTTAATCAGTTTAAAAACATTTTAATTAACACTTTATGGACTCAGATGTCCTCCTATGTCTGCATTGCTTGATTTTGACTTCAAAAGGTGCACTCTTGCAGATGCAAAGTGGATAGAGTCTGTGAACTGAGTTGGTTGTTGTTAATTAGCAACATTTTGCCCTTTGCACCTAAGTTTGCACCTGTTTTTGCTAATGAGTGAACATTGAACTTGGAGTTGCATTAATTTGTGAAATGTGTTTAGTATGGTTTGATTTTTTTTTTCATGAAACTTTTATGTTAACCTTTTTACGGCACATTTAAACACGACTATTCAAAGAACACAAGCAGTTCACCAGGGTGTGTTTAACTGTGAAACTTTTAAAGCCCTTTTTGGACCACGTTGAAGTCTAAGAAGTAAAACTGGATTGTATGTTTGCTCAACACAGATGGAAGACATCGTTACACGAATACAAGACGAGAAAGCGGGCGGTGTTGCCATCAGGACCGTTAAAAGCTTCCTCTCCAAAATCCCAAGTGTGGTATCAGGTCTGTATCTGTGTCAGCGTCATCAATGTTTGTGTTTGTTTGTGACTTGGCTGTGAAATTGCTCTCAGGGAAAACATCCACTGCATGTTGGAGTCAGTTGAACTAGCCTGGCCTTTTGTGCTCATTTTAACATCTGTAGAAGGAGACAGATGATGTCTTCACAGACGAGACTGTGGTCTGTGGTGGGACCCAATCTTCGTCACGAACGCAGAAAAGCTCCTACCGTCCGTCTGTTTGCGTGCCCCTTTGTGTTTGTGCTTTTGTGTAAAATGAGTCACCGCCACTGAACGAGGAGGATGCTCCCTCCTTCTGTGAGGCTGAGTCAGTCCTCTGCGTGGCTCCTTCAGGTCTAACAGCCTCACGATCTCCTCCAGCAGCCTCTGCTGAGCAGCGGGGCTGGGCCTCTTCTTCTGTCCAGGAGCAGATAGGACAAAAAAAGGCTGTCAACATTTTGCTGTGTTTAAACACCCACTCCAGTCTGACACATCACAATGACTTATTCAAGGCTTATTTGTTTCTATTTTGGAGTTTTTCCACTTCAGATTCAAAATGACACTTCTGTTCTTTTCTGAATAATAGGGGCGGATATTGTCCAGTGGCTCATGAAAAACCTCTCCGTCGAGGATCCAGGTAAGCTTCATGAGAAACCTGTTAACACAGTGCTCAGTGTAGAGAGGAAAACCAGTTTCACATGTGTGTCATGTCGCCAGCTGAAGCCATCCACCTCGGGAGTCTGGTCGCCGCCCATGGCTACATCTTCCCCATCAATGACCACGTTTTGACTCTAAAGGATGATGGAACCCTGTACCGCTTTCAGGTACCGAGACCCCCGCTGAGGGACTGGCCTTGATGTGTTTTAGGGGGGCTGTTGAGTGTAAAATAATGAGATGATGGTTGTTTATCAGAGGGATGTGTTTACTGCATGATGCTAATGAGAACAATCCTTCCTAAGCCTATTACTCATCCCACCAAGGTCGATACTATATATCCCTGCTGGAGGCTGCATCAGAGCGAGAGCAGATTGGTAGAACAGGGCATACGGGTCAGCTGTGGAGCTCGTCAAAAAAAAAAAAAAGGTGTTTTTTAATATCTTCACTCTGTCTGATCCAGGAACTCAGAGAGGTTTGGCTTCATGTGTAGCTGGAACACGAGCATCTCAAACCTGCAAACCAGTCAGAGTAGGCGAGCCCCTCAAAGGGAAGCTCTGAGCCGGCTGCACGCTGGCTCTGCACTTTTTACTATCCCCCTCCCTCTCCTCCTCCTCCTCCTCAGTCCACCTCTGAAAGCATTTATCTTCGCCTCTATTGCACAAGATTAAAAGCCATTATTGTGCTCGTGCAGGGAGGGCTATGTATGCCACGCTTGCTCATTCAGCAGGGGGCTAAAAATATTCCCTCTGATGTTGATGCAACAGGCCCGCGTCGTCAGAACCTCTGAACAGAGTCCACAATGCATCCGTAGTGTACTGCCCAATCTGCATAGCAGCACTGTAAGACACAGTGGCAGTCTAAAAATAGACACTATACTGGTAGAAGACCCAGATTTAATGGCAACTGTCTTCTGCTGTTTGTCACACTTTTGTGTAAGGTGTTATAGATTAACCAGCTTCAGTCTGAGCTGACAAAGCTACATAAAAGCTAGTTAATTGTTCTTTTCTTTATGTTGAAACAGGTTCATTCATCAGCAGCAGCCTTTTGTCTGCAGGCTAATTACCTTTATGACAAATAGTGCAAATGAAATATGTGTCTGATAAGTTCTAATTCTGTCCCATTATTAAGAATGTATAACAAATGTGGGGTATTAAATATTAATGCAGTTGGAAATGGGACTTTGAATCTGTGATATAAGTTGCAATCTAAAAATCCTGCAATGCAACGCAGATTCTATTTAAGAAAAATCTGTTTGTGTTTTGTTTCCATCTGTTTTCTCCAGTCCCCCTACTTCTGGCCCTCTAACTGCTGGGAACCCGAGAACACAGACTATGGTGAGTCACACGCAGTCTGTCGATTTCTCCAAACCAGCTAAGATCTCCCTAATGCCTTCAGCTGTTTCTTCCTCCAGAGCTTAAACACAGCTCTCACTGTAGATCTGCTGTTGACACTCAGTGGGTATTGATCCAAAGGGCCATTCCCTGTAATGTATCTGACCCCGAGGGACATTCACAAGAGAGAAGAATCTTGTGGGACAGGATTAGTTTAACAAATCAAAGACCTGAGACTGATTTGCCCACATCTCTGGCTCTGTACGTAAATGAGATGAAAAAAGCAAAAACTGCAGAAATCTGTAAAGGAGGAAATTACTTTTAGCGCTGCAGGTTTCCTGCTCCAGCAAGACATTCGTTAGAGTTGCTTTCCACAGCTGAGACGTTGATTTGAATAAAAGATACCTACTGGAATTATTTCACCTTTTAACAAACTTATCTGCCCTTTTTATGCCCCCCCCCCCCCCCCCCCCCCCCCCCCCCCCCCCCCCCCCCCAGCCATTTACCTGTGCAAGCGCACCATGCAGAACAAAGCCAGGCTAGAGCTCGCTGACTATGAGGCGGTAAGTGAATTATCATTGTTGACTTCACATTTAGCAGGAAGCTCATTGCTCTTTTTGTATTTGAACAAGAATATAATAATTTCAAGTCTCCTTTCAATTTTCAACTCATGCCTCATCTTAAAGGGTCTCTAAATGACAGAAAGACGTTAAAAAAAAAGTCAAAAACTGATGACGGTAATTTCCTGTCCTCCAAAACGTAACCAGAAATATCTACAGGATTACTTGACATCAGCAGATCGATGCGTTCTCATGAGAAGAGTTACCTTAGTGCTGATCTCATGCTATTGCAGAACTCAACCTCACTTTAATATTCCAAACTCTGCAACTATCGTCCAGTAAACTTCCTCTCCCTTCTATTCAGGTCACTTTATGCCTCCAGGTCTCATTGCTCTCACTGTTAACACGCCTGCTGGTTTGGAGTTTTTCACTTTGCATTGAGGTCATTTTCTGTGTCTTCAGCAGATGCTTTTAGAGCATTTATAAGGAGATGTCATTTCTAAGTTGTTTTAAGTCCATTCATACACACAAGCAGCATTGTGTTTTGAAAAATACAGTTTTTCATTATAAAAATGTTCTCTTGACACAATAGATGAAAAAAAGTCATACGTCTTTTAAAAAGTCTTTGAATTTAACCTGTATTTTCTTAGTTGCTGATTCTAACATGCATGCCTGAGTCAAGCCGGTGATACAAACTGTCTTTGTGTTCAGCATTTCAGTAAAGTTTAAGTGCTGCTGCAGGCCAGCTGTCAGTGCATACTTCAGGAAAAATCATTCATCCTCATAAAAACACCAACATCGTGTCATTGTTGTTGATGATGATGAGGTAAATCAATATTATTCTGTAGAGATCCAGAACTGCTTTTGACTCCCTCCTCCAGGAGAACCTCGCCCGGCTGCAGAGGGCTTTCGCCAGGAAGTGGGAGTTTATTTTCATGCAAGCTGAAGCTCAAGTCAAGTGAGTCCATTTCTGGATCTTTCTTTGCTTTTTGACATCAGCCTCAATCTATTGTGACAGTTTATAAAATACTGAATGCATTAAACAGCAGATAGTTCCTGTGAACTTCTGATTTCATTGTGATACTGACCTCTGGTGGCTGGTCTGTGAAAGTACATAACAAGTTGTCAAAGTCGGGATGAATTTTCCAGTTTTGTTAGTGAAAAAGGAAACAACTAAATTATGGCATTTTCTTGGCTCCTGTTTTCAATAAATAATGTTCGTGTTGGGAACATCTGAAGCCATCTCAAGTCAGGAGAGTAACAACACAGAGCAAAGGCCTCTCTGTAAATGTCACTTATGTAAGGGCTTGGCTTCACCAGAGGCAACACAAGCAGCACTTAGTGAAGTGAGCAGACAGATCAGGACCAACACTCTTCAGCATTTTGCTCTTCATTCTGGAAGAAAGTGGATTGTGTTGTGTTTTTGTCTCATATAACATGAGTGGGCTGTTTCCTCTGCTCACAGGATCGACAGGAAGAAAGACAAGGCTGAGAGGAAGATCCTTGACAGCCAGGAGAGGGCGTTCTGGGACGTCCATCGGCCTGTGGTGAGTTTTAGGTCAAGAAAACAGAACACAGATTTTAGAAGAGCAGCAACCAAACAGAAATGAGCAAAACAAAAACAAAAAAAAGGTCTTTATCAGCTGAGAACTGCAGACTCAGTGTTGTTCTTCGTTGCATTTGCATACAATCCTTTCATGAATGTGGCAACGCTGTGCAAAGAAACAACACAAGTTTGTGTGGAAGGGACATGCAGTGTGCTTGATTGTTATCTGACCCAGAAACAAGCTGTGTGTTCTGCCCTTTTCCACAGCCGGGCTGCGTTAACACCACAGAGATGGACATCCGCAAGTGTCGAAGAGAGAAGAACCCACACAGGGTGAAAAAGGTGGCAAACTTTTATCTCACAAATCAAGCTTAACTAAAAAAAAACTTTCATTCTTAAGTTATCAGGAAACATGGTTGTTTCCTGGGGGTTGGATGCTGTCTAATTCCAAAGTTGGCCGTTGGATTCTTTGTCTCTTTGGAATTCTGTAAACAAAAATGACCTTCAAGTCTCCAAGCCCCCCAGTCGTCTGACGCAACACTAAAACCTGGTCCCACAGCAATTACCCAACACACCAGAAAATAACTATTTCACTGAAGCTTCTCTCCCCTCTTCCCATCAGTCGGTCTACGGGGTACCAGATGACAGCCAGAGCCAGCCAAGTCCAGTCCATGTAAGCTCCCAGCCGGCCAGGAAGCCCACCAAAGAGGACGTCCAGAAGGAGGTAAGTCTGTATTTTCTGTAGATTATTACCACCATCCTTCCTCTGTCATCCATCATAAAGACAATCTCAGACGTAGACTGATGGTCTGTTACTTTATTTAGCCTCTTCATTTCCTTCCTCTGTCAGATTACCTTCTTGAACAGCCAGCTGGACAGACACTGTATGAAGGTTTCCAAAGTGGCTGACAGTCTGATGACCTACACGGAGCAGTTCATGGAATACGACCCCTTTGTGTCGGCCGTAGAGCCGGCCAACCCCTGGTTAAATGACGACACCACCTTCTGGGACTTGGAGGCGAGGTGAGGCTGGAGTAGGGGGCTGGTCTGTGTTGAGGCCTCAGAGTTCATACGGGGTCATTGATGGTGGGGTTAGGTGGAGTACAAGCTGTCTGTGTGCATGTCATCATGAATGAGCACTGACTTTGGCCTTCTTAAAGACTGAATGTGTGCTGACATGTTGGTATTACCTCTGGTTTTGACTGAGAGGAAATCAGTATCAAGAGTTGAATTTATTCTAGTCTTACTTTGTGTTTTGTTTTGCTCCGAGCAGCCGTGACCCCAGCCAGCAGCGTGTGAAGAAATGGGCTTTCTCCTTGGAGGAGGCCCTGAAGGACCCAGCAGGACGAGATCAGTTCTTGAAGTTCTTGGAGTCAGAGTTCAGCTCGGAGAACCTGCGGTGAGACGTTTCTTGTGTTTTAGTTTGACTTTCCCTTTAATAGTTCCTGATTTTATAAACCAAACTTTAGAAACAATCTCTTTATATGATCCAGATTTATTAAAACGCACAGATAGTGCTTTAAAAACAACAGAGACGATGTTTCAACTGTTTATATAGGTGGATGTAGAAGTAATCAAAATAAATTCTTTCATTCATTCAGAGTATTTCTGCTGATGACCCTGTTTAGGTTCTGGTTAGCGGTGCAGGATATGAAGCGACGGCCGCTACAGGAGGTGTCCTCCAGGGCTCAGGAGATCTGGCAGGAGTTCCTGGCCGAAGGAGCACCGAGCTCCATCAACCTGGACTCTCACAGCTACGAACGAACCAGCCAGAACCTGAAAGACCCCGGACGATACAGCTACGAGGACGCTCAGGTGGAGTAAACTGACTTTAAACAACTTTATGTGGTGGTGCACTCATATGAAAGGTGCTAAATCTGCATTGGGTTAAAATAAGTTTACTCAGTGCTACAGCACTGCAGGCTCTAATTTACCTTCTCATCTCGACCACAGAGTTACTGAAACCCATCAGTCTATTCATATTACACAAGTGAATGAATGAGATGAATAAAAGGAGAGAAGAAGAATGACAGAGTGTGTTTGTGCCAGGGCTTAATGAGGCGAGTAACGTCATGAAGAGGCTGGTTTTTCTCCTGGTTTTCAAGTAAACTACAACACCTCTCACAGGCAGGACGTTACTCAGCTCACTTCCCTATCATTCATCCCTGCACGTTTCATTCGCTCTGATTCACATATTCAGGGATGCTCTTGGTTTTTTCTTTCTTTTCTACACACCCTCCTCCTCTGCTTCTCTTTTTCCTGCAGGAGCACATATTCCAGTTAATGAAAAGTGACAGCTATGCACGCTTTTTGCGATCTAACATCTACCAAGACCTCCTCCTGGCCCGGAAAAAGGTGAGCTGCACTCAGATGCTGACCTTTGATCTGCATTGAACGTGACGCACTCTCACCGCATTTCTCGTACTGTTTTGATACTTTGTTTGTGATTTAAAACAGAAAAACATACCAGATCTGTGACTTTTATTATGAATGCTGTCAAATTTGAGTTAGTTTATCAGAATTATAAGCTGATAACTAGTAAAAACAGTTTACAGAAAGACCTTAAACCAAAATTTGAGGCCTTTTTTTTATTGTTACTTTATTATAATGCATTTTGGTAGCAATATGCTTGCAGTCTTTATTTGATGCTATAATTATTAGATATTTGTTAAGTTTATTCATGCAAAGTCTGATCAATTTAGAAATATTATTCCACTTAGAATGAGTTATTCAGATATTTCATTAAAACCTGTTTAATAGCAGTTTGAGTGTGAGTGCTCAAGCTATTAGGAGATGAACGGAGTTCCGAAAGGGCAAAGCTGCAGTGGCCTAAATGCAGGAGCAAGGAAGCTGCTAAATTATTGAAACAGGGAAGGGAACGCTCTTATAAAATATAACATCATATGCCAAACTGTTCTGCAAAATAGAAACACTGCAGATGCAGGCAGGTATAAAACGTTTAATAAACCGGTGTCAGGTGATTTCATTTGTTTGATGCTGTCATTCCTACCTCCTTTAGATTTTATGGCTAAAACATCTGTTTAATTGTACAATATGGAGGTTTTCAGCAGATCACAGCTTCTTCTGCTCATGCTATCTGCCCTTTCTCATTTGAACACTGCTCCCCCTGCTGGCCTGTCACTGACCTCACACCCTCTTCCTTTAAATGCATCTTGCCTCTGGCCCCTTGTTTCTGCAATGCTTGGCCTCTCCCCTTCTTTTATTCCCCCTCACTAACAACATCACTTCAAATCCCCGTCAACACACATACCTGACCCAAACACTCACCCTGCTCCCCCCCCCCCCCCCCCCCCCCCCCCCCCCCCCC
>SSNR01000222.1:656566-711083 GCA_006937965.1 Callopanchax toddi | reverse complement strand
TATATATATATGTATATATATATATATATATATATATTAAAAAGTGTCCATTTGAATTGAAGATGCTCTATCTGTGACGGGTGGGAATTCCATTGCCGTTAGCAGACGGATCTTCCAGCTCGTCGTCCTCGAAGCCGTGAAAAGTGGAAGTGTCGCTTTCTGAGGTGGTGCCAAAAAGCTCCTCGGCTCCGGTGAACGTCCCGTCTTCCTTCTCCTCTCTGCGGTCGGCTGGAGGGACGGAAAACAGGTGAGCACAGCGCAATCAGCTCCAAATAAATACATCTTATTTAACAATAAGTAAACTTTATTCACTAAACAGACGAGCTGCAGATAATAAGGCACATAACACTAAGGTGAACTCACTTGTGCATTGGCAGGCTGAGCAGGGAGACCCGGATTTACCCGTTTTCCTGTTTGAGCATTTATTACAGTAGTTGATGGGTATGCTGGTCCCACCAGAACTCTTTGGACCTTAAAACAATCCCAGTACAAATACAAAAAGTTCAGTGACTGTTGACTTATCATTAAAATGCTAAAACTAATAAAATCTTGTAGAATAAAGTGATTTCCTTTAAAAAAGAAAATCGACTGCTCTTCCAATTGTCATTTACAGAAAAACAAACTTCTGTATTGTGACTATATGAGACTATTTAGTCTCACTTATGCATCTTCATACTTTAAACAGGCAAAATCCCAAATGTTGGTACAGCTCCTGACTGTTCACACTGAAGAAAAAAAAAATGTCTGAAGTGAATGTGTCACAATCACAACTGAATATTTTGACAGCTTACGTTTATGTCTGTCAGTCTGTGGTGCAGCGGGGGAGCGGGAGGTCACCGTGCTCCTCTCTCCAGCTCGGTCCTCCTCCGCCAGGTGGGAATGGGTGTAGTGGTAACTGAGTCCTGTACGATTCCTGTATCGCTTCGTCAAGACTGGAGCAAACAGAGGGAGAATGTTCCGCTTCACTTTTCTGACAGATAAACATTTCAGTAAGCTGGGATTGTTATGTGATCTTCACAGGTCAAAAAGTACATTGACATAAAAACACAGCAGAATTTTTTATTATAAAGAATAAAATTAAGACTTTTTTCAGAAGAAGAATTTAATCAGATTTTTTCTAAAATGGTAATCTGTTACAGGGTTCATACAGCTTTCTAGTGAAGGTTTTCCATGACTTTTCCAAAACCTTTAACCAACTTTCCATGACCAAAAATGACATTTGTGCATCAATTTTAAAGTTATCCACATTTATTTGTTATTACTTAAAAAAACAACAGTAAATACCACTAAGCATAGCAAGAAACAAGTCTTCAGTTTTCCAAGATATTAAAAATAGCTTCAGTGTCTTTAAACCCATTAGTACAGTCTACATAGATTTTCAGTTCTTAAAGCGATAATATGCAGTTTTGCTTGTTTTGGGCTCCCTCTGGTGTCCGTTTTAAATTACTGCATTAAACAAGTTACCAGACCGTTTCAGCTTCTAAACGCCAATATCTACCTGTTGAAATGTCTCCTCAGCCTTCATAGCTTTCTACAGGAGCGGTTATTTACTCTTTCAAAGAAATCAGCTGTGTTCAAGCAGGGAGAGATTGAAAAAAATCAGGAATCATGAGCTAAAAACACTCCAGCGCTAGCATAACAGCTAGCCACTTTGGGTTAGCCTAACCCTCGTCAGACACGTGACTTCCTGGGTACCGGGACGGCGACGGAGATCTTGCAATCGTAGTTTTCCGGCTGTAATCACCAGATGGGGCTAAGTGACTTTTCATTAACTTTGTAAAGGGTCATATTCGCACAGACTGGCTCAAGGAAAAAATTTAAAAATATGAAAAAGTTGCATATATTATCACTTTAAAGAAATAAAGTAGCTGTAGTGCATTTATTGTAGTTCAAATAAAATAAAGTGTCTTAACACAGCTTGACAAGACTGTTTACCTGTTAATTCTTTATGATAAAGAAAGTAGTTGCAGGGCTTTACTATAACTCAAGTCAAAATAAAATAATGTCTGATGATTTATAGGAGTATTGGGAGTTCATAACTTTTAACACCCACAGTATCTCGGCTTTCAGTACCTAATTTTTAGATGAAAAATCTAAAGTTCCTTGAGTTGTAGTCGGAGTTGTTGCAAGTGGCACGGGGGTGTTCCGTGCACACGCTTCTAAAAACTGGTTGATAGGAATAGTAGTATTATTTGCATGCATTGCTAATTCGTGCTTATTCCATTCATATGGCTAAACATGTTTGAAACGAAAGTTTTACACTTGGCGTGTATTGAGTTGGCAACCTTTTGCAGCCAGCCTCGAAGTGTGCCCATGAAATGCCACGCCCTGTTAAAGCTACATTTCCCTGCCATTTTGAGATTTTCCATTTCAGTTTGCATTCACCGACTGAGCCGCTTTTTGGCATTAGCTCTGTCACCGTGAGCTACATTTAAGGACCTCTGGGGGCCATGTGTGTCACCTCAGCTGCCTAACTAAAATGTACGAGTCCCTGACTTTTATTTGATCCGTTACTCATTTATTTTGAATTAATTTTAAGTTTGAACAAAGATTTAGTAAAATTCCAAAACTTTTCCAGGGCCTGGAATTTAGATTTTCAAATTCCATGACTTTTCCAGGTTTTTCATGACTGTACGAACCCTGTGTTAATTATAGTTCTTTGAAATGAAATTAGAATCTGCAGATCAGAGCTATACGAGAATCAGAAATCAGTAATCCGCCTTAAAACCAGAATCAGTGCATCTCTGGAATGACTTGATTGGTGTCAGTGGATAAAACAAAGTGATGTCAAGTCTAGAAGGAATAATATAAACAACCTTTTGCTTTTAAAACCATAAAGTAATGATAAAAGTATTTTAAGATCAAATTTATGAGTAAAGTTGACCAAAATACTATACCTGAAGTCAAAGGCTTTGAATTCTGCTTCGGTTTGTATCTGTCTGAAACAAAGAAAAATGACACAAAGAGAAGAACAAAATGAGAACGTGTCATCCAGGTAGGGTTGCAAACAACTGGAGGAGAATCCAACACCCTCTGGCTTGATTTTCCACATGCAACTTGCATGTCCAGGAGCAGCTGAGGTGACGGTGACACCGGCTCACCTGGTTTCATTCACTCTGGTTTCAGCTCAGAAACACACACTGAGTTCTACGTGTCTGACAGCATTAGTGAAAGCAGCTATCATATCTACAAAATCATGTTGAATACGAGAGGAAGTTCATATTTTAGAATTTGTCTCTCCTTACTGTCACAGATGTATGGCTTATCATCATCCAGATCCGCCCTCCTGCGGCCTGAACCCCGACCCTGCAGAGAGAAAAATAAAACTAATTTCAACTACCTGAAGGGAGTTTCTGATTTCACAGAGTTAAAACGTGATCACAGCTTTTGTTCCTCTAGTCACTCACTCTTCCTTTGCCTCGATGTCTCCTTTTCGGAGTGTCCACCTCGTAATCGTCGTCGTCATTAAAAGCATCTTCTGCTGCATCTGCCTCCAGAACCCTCTGAAACAGAGAGGAGTTCTGATTAAAGCCCACTTTTATGGGAAATCTGATACCAATCCTCAATACATTGCAGACATTTTTGGATGATGAAGAAAAAAAACAAATAAATTCTTGTTTCCTGTAAATATAATCCTGTTTCCACGTGTGTTTGATGGAATGTGCAACTTTCAGATAAGATTACTTGACTTGCAACCAACCAATAAGATTTTCACTACTGAAAAATAAACTTTTATATATTTGTACTATTTCTAAACATATTTTTGTGGGAAATATTCCTCATCATAATAAATACAGTGAACAGTCATGAGGTGGTCCACTTGTCTAAAAATGCCTCATCACTCAGCTAACACGCACTGCAGGCTAGTTGGAAAAACTTGGCAAGTTGCCTTGGCAACCAGTTAGGGCACGACACATCACTTTGAGTGCCAGGGTGCTCAAGCTGCTAGAGTGACATAACAGAACATTTGCATTTGCCTTCCACATAGCGTTTGACTGAACCCACCTGGATCTCCAGCAGGCTCTCCTCGTCATTCTTGGAGTTGTTCCTCTTGTCCAGACCTTCTCCTCGCAGCAGAGCCTCCAGCGTAGTGCTCTGGGTGGGCAAACCGTCCCTGGACATGAGGCCGCCGTCTGCAAAAAAAAAAAACATCTTAGGAATCATAACATATTTCCATTTTGTTTCACTGAAAACCATAAAAGCATGTGGCGACTTGCTGCAGCATTTGTTTCTTTTCATGTCGGTCATATTTTTTATCATAAAAATCTGTCATCACAACTCTTTTCACAATACCACTACACAGGAAAAAACCAACAGTATACATTTTTCATTCTGTAAGATAAGATCCTGTCGCTGAGCTTTGATAACATCACTATAAACACATTTAGCTGACTTTGTCAACAGGAATCTCTTCTGCACAATGTTCTTATCACTCTAACCTGAACACATGCAGATATTTCCTCCTACAAGGAAAATATGAACAAACAGTGTAGGAGGCAAGCAGGTTGAGCAGGCAAAGTAGAGCAAACAAAAGCTGTAACATCAGTAGGATCTGCACATCCTATTCACACAGTCCCCCCTAAAGAGAGCTTCGTGATCATCCAACTGCTTCCTGGATCTTTCAAGAGCTTCCACTTCAAAGCTCGAGCTTTTTCATGAGAGCACTTCATCTTAAAAACTGCATGCACAAGGGAGACTTTACAGAATACTTTGAATGATGAGCTAAAACAACAGAAGGCTGCAAAGGAAAGAGTCAGACACAAAAGGTGGGCGTGAAGAAAGCAGAAACAACCTGCTCCTCAAACCACGTGGCAGCAGCCCCTCACCATTGTGTCTGCACACGTTGACTTTCAACTCTCCGCGACGAGACTATCCCCCCACCTCCACACACACACACACACACACACACACACACATGCATGTACACACAAATACACATGCATGCGTGCACACACACACACACTCCCTCCCTCATCCAAACCCAAGGGAGCTGGGGGGCTAAAAATAGAGCCGGCAGCAGCCTGCAGCAGGGAGCTGATTCTGCATGCAGCCCCAGTCTCTCTAGCACACCATCAGTTAGACGGCGACACCGACTCTGGCTATTTGCTGCCTTGTGCCGGCCACCTCTGGCCCACTGCGCTACGTGCTCCACAGAGGAGACGACAGGTTAGATCAGGGTGCTTTTCACCTCCGCTGGGCACCCGCAGACAGCACATACGAGTCACTGTTACTGGAGAGAGGAAGGGACAGCAGGGTGGTGGGGGGGTGTCATAGCCAGTGTGAGCATAGAGGAAAACAATAGGCTACAATGGGATGTGTTTGGGAAACAAAGGCTTGGCTCATGTGCTACCACTTGATCTTGTTATTCTCCTCCCAGTTGCCCTTTCTCTCTTGCAACGTTCCAAAAAACAAAATTCATGAATCTCTGAGATTTGTCTTTATTTTTATATCTTTTCAGCTTTTAGCAGAAACTAAAGTACTGTTCAGTTTCTGCAGGAAGTTCTCTCTTTTGTAGTGTTCACTCTACAGAATAGAGTAACATCCCAGTGGGGGTGAAAGCTCTGGGCACAGAATGGACCAGTTACCTGAGCCTGCAAACACTGGTCACAGCACAGGCTCCCTGGTAGACTAACTCAGAGATGAAAGCGCCGTCGGAGAGAAAAGAGACCAAACCAATCAACAAGGGAGTCGGTAAGTAGAAAGTACGCGAGAATATAGCAGAAGGGGTAAATGTGTTGAGTGAGCCGTTTCAAGTGGCAGCCAGAGAAGGCCAAACTTCATTCCATAACATTTATTAAATACTGCCTGTTGTGGCCAACCTCTGTCTCACTGCTCCCAGTAGTGCTAAATCTAATTACATGTTCTACTTCGCACAAAACAAGTTTACCAGCCGGGGAGGACACAGCCACATTTCATCTTCTGAAAAATATCTGGCAGCCTGCTCTGCCCGGCGTGCTGAGGAGGAGTAATATGCTGTTGGGGAGATCATTCCAGCTCACCACCAGTACTCGCATGAGTTGAAGGAGGTCAGTAGCCTGGCGGAGACCTGATGATGCAAGAAAAGGAGGAGAAGCAGATGGACAGGTGTCTTACCGAGCTGGAGGCCGTAGATGCCCAGACGGGGATCTGTGGTGTTGTGCAGCCGTCTCTTCTTCCTCCAGCAGCGGGCTGGGTACGTGTACATCTGTCCGGCTGCAACGCCTGGAAAGATAAAGTACTTTACAATAGGTTTTATCTCACAACCAAAAAAAAAAACATCTGTTTATAAACAACTTAGAGCATTTTAAAAGGACACAGGGTAAAAGCTGAGGTATTAAACATTTCTACTGAAAACACCAAAGCTGAAATGCCAACAAAAAAAAAAGATGTTAACGATTCATTGCAGAACTTATCAACCAAATGAAAAGTGAAAGTTTCTCATTATATCCCAGATGTCAGAATAATTAGTTCTATGTGAGCTAGCTGTTTAGAACATAAATATATCATATTCTATTTAAAAACATATAAAAGTGTACATTCTTCAGTAAATATATTTAATATTTAAACTGAATTTTACTTTAAATAACACTGAAAATAAAATATTTTTTTGTGTAATTTCCTAACATTTTATAGCCTATATGACAAATCAACAGAAAGTTCATTAATTTAAAAAAAACATACTTTTTAAAAAAGGCACCACTCTACAAGTTCTTCTCTTATCTAATAACTTATTAATCTACAGTATTGGATGCTTGTTTTTTAAACTTCTGACCAGAAAAACTTTTACATTTTGACTTTTACAGATCGAAATCACCTGAGCAAAGTCTGAAACAAGTCTCATTATCATGACCACCAGACCAGAGGGAGACTTGAGCAGAACACTGAAAAACAGCTTTCTTACACTGATTTGTGTAGAAAAGCTTTAAAAAGATAATTATATACTAGATTCGCCCAATCAGAAATTAAGACCAACATACAAACCATATAAATAATTCACTGTAGTGTACATCAGTGTACATATGTACTTAGAACATCTTGAAAAATGGCTGAAGCCTTTCTGAGCAAGGAAGGTTAATTTCCTAAAATGCATTTGTTCTGTGGCTTCTGTCTGAGTCTTTGTGTGCTCCTACCAGGGCTGCGTTGGTGGCGTTCCATCCAGATGTAGCAATTGTTCTGGGCGACGCCGGTCTGGGAGTCCAGGAACGGCAGGCGGACGCTGCGTTCAGCACACAGGCGGGCATTGTAGCTGCGGCACTGCTCAATGGCATCCTTATAGAACTGATCGCCCAACCTTTAGGAGGAAACATTTACAGCAAGTTCACCGATAACGTACTGAAACATAGACTTAAAGAGCACAAGCAATAACTTTACAGGTAAACAGTAACTGTATCCTGGTGCTGCCACAACTGAAGGATGTTCAGCAGAGTTTGGCCTGATTGAGAATAACCTGCTGAAAGCTGTGACACAGAGAACAGCAACTCCCAAGAACAGTGAGGTACAATTACTGTACCACAGCATCCCTTTAGAGGGGATGCATTATTATTAAAGGAGAGCTGTGTTTAGATTAACTTTTGACATCATTGTTCAACTGAGGGATAAAATATTCTACAGAAAATTGATGCAGTTCCTTCTTCAGTAAATGTCTGACACCGTTTTGTGTTCTACACTTCATGGAAGAAGGATCCAGACGACTCATCTGATGTGGAACATTTACTAAATAAAAGTCCAGTTCTTTGGAAACAAAAAAAAGGTTTTGGTTCCCATCATTCTTCATCACTGAGTTTGAAGACACTGAATAAGAAAAATGTCAAAAAATTCAGCCATGCTTACACCTCGACATCTAGTCATCATTTATTCCCAAGTCTTGTTCTTGTACAGAGCAATTTACAACAATAACCGTAGATGCAGAAAATTAAGCTAAAGTAAGCAATAACACTGGTTTACACCTAAATATAAGCAGGAGGAGGACATTCGTCAAAACTAACAAAGACAACATAGGAACAAACTGCTGATCACTATGACTATCATAAAAACTAAAAACAGTCCGAACTGAAGCTTATACATCAACTATGAGTTAAATCATTTATAAAATTCTGTTTTATTGTAGTTTAACCCAAAAATATAATTTAAAAATCTATATTTTGTATAAATAATAATAATAAATTAAGTCATAAAGCCATAAAGGCAGCATAGTTCAATCATAATTCAAATATTTGGTTTTAATTAGACCGGGAGGTTCGTCTTGATAAAATATACTGAATGACTCTTTCCACCATTATGAACAGAGCTGAGAAACTGACATGATGGCGTGTTTAGAGGGGTGGTCCTGAAAAGATGTTACACTAATAATGACTGTGGTGGTTTTAACAGAAGCTCTGACATGATAAGCTGTCCTGAACGTCTTGTTAAGAAACTTGTTGCTCCTGCAAATCAGGAAATCACTTAATTTAAAAAGGAACAAAAAAAGTTATAGTTCTGGTGCAGTTCTGCAAAAGCTTCTGCAGGTTTTACACCAAATGTGTCCAACACAAGGCCCGCGGGCCAAATGTGGCCCGCCACATCATTTAATGTGGCCCACGAGAGCTTAAAAGGTCCGAGTATTCAAAAATAAATAGGTAAAAAGCGTACTTTGACCAAAAACTACATTTCCCACAATGCATGTCAATTGTGTTACCCGCGACATGACGGCTTACCGCCACTACAGGGCAGTGTTTTCCACACTGCTAATGTAATAGCATTAACACGGCTTCAAGAGCTGAACCGAACCGGACCGACGAGCTGCTTTTGGGCCGTCATGGCGAACCGGGTCGCGCTGCCTGCAGACACAGCTGCACTCTCCCTGGACGACTGATCATCTTGTCAGAGGGTGGATTTTTCTCTTCAGAGTCTGATCAGTCATCCATTACCTGCTTGGTAAACAGTGAACAGACTTCTCATAGTAAGTTTTCTCCCTCCTCGCTCTGAAAGTCGCTCTGAGCGGCGCGGCTGCAGTAACCACTCCCCTCCCGTCTGCTCTGATAGGAGGAGGTTTTTAAACTCCATTTTCTCCAAAACTTTCAATATAAACACACTCAAAAATGTTGCTCAGTATGAAGTTACAGGTGTCCACGAACTTCTGACGTAAAGTAGAAACTAAAAAAGGGCTCATGATGTCAGCAGCTGCAGCTCGTTAAACTCAGCAATGACGCTTGTCGCAATATTGCGACTTTGGCGCCCGTCCCCTTTAACTATAACAGATGTTTTGATCAAAGTTATTATAACTTTGATGTATTTTTAATTCACTTGAATAGTTTGATCCTTGATTGATGGAGTTCAGTGGGTTTCATAACCTGACAAATCAAAAGGATTTATGTTATAACAGAGCAACAAGCAAACCTATTTTCATGCATTTGTAATGTTTTATCTTGTATAAGTAATAAATTCAGAGTTATGTAACGTTAAGGAGTTGTTACATTTATTTTACATTTAATTTGGTTACATTTTTAAGTTATCTGGCCCTTTGAGGCCAGTCATCATGCTGATGTGGCCCTCGGTGAAAATGAGTTTGACACCCCTGTTTTACACTGACTAAATACTAAAAAGACAGGTCAACTTGTACAATGCTGTTCAAACTTCCAATCAAACCTTCAGACTGGCAGCTCCTCCTTACAGTTTGCCACTGGGGAGAATTTGTGAAAAATGAAAATAAATAAATAAAATAAAACCAGTGCAACCCATTTACAGACGTCCCTCAACTCTGCTGCTCCCACTACAAAAGGGTAAGCACATCATTACCCCTGTGCTCTCTCTGATTTGATTCCATATGGGCTGTGAGCTCAATGCTGATACTTTACTGAGGAGACAGAATCTGGGGTCGGATATGAAGTCGCTCCTCTGACCACTGAGCGGCTAAGGCTCACACACTTTAGTTCCACTTTTCTTAGCACCACTGAGGTTTTTGGCAGTCCCTCAGGGTTTCAGCGTTAATATTCAGAGCGAAATGGGGGTGGATATTTCACATTCAAGCTCTCAATCTCTGCCACACGCCTGGTATGGTAATTAGCCTACTTAATTAATCTCAGCAGAGTTCCAAGCACAAGGGCAGGTTCTGATTTGACTATATCAAAGATGGGAGTAAATGCTGCAGCCCTTAAATCACGGGAAGGTACTTTGTACAGGTTTTTATGGTCTGTAGTATTATCACAGGCCGCTGAGGTTTTTCTACCACATTCAAATAAAGAAGTTCTTCCACTTGTTCTCAAAGTGTTAGCAAGACAGACATTTTGAGGCAAAACGGTCTTAAAATATGAACAAAAGAGGTGGCAGGCTGTCTTTTTAACTTCTTTCATGTCCTCCTACTAATAGCCGAGGCAACGCTGAGTAGATGAACATTAGGAGTGATGTTCTGCACAAAGCACAAAGTGGAAGGTTTCATGTCAATGTTACTGGGAAGAGCAAACAGTCACAGGTACAGAGTGAGTGTAAAAAAATTAAAAAAAGGGAAAAGCTGTGAGGGGGAGAGATGGAGGAAAAAGTGGGAATAAAAGAGAAAAAGCTGCAGGAGTTGAGAAGCAGCTAGCAATGTGGTCAGAACAGACACAGCTAAATCCACTGTGCTGCAGACGGAATACTGCAGCCTGATCGCCGTCTTAAGATAAACGCTTAACTCATAAACAATAATAGCACACAGATGTGTAATAAAATGTATGAACTGCCAAATTTGCACCATATGTCGACTAAGTGTTTCGCTCCCGACAGTAAACACCCATCAAACTAACCTGTGGGCTTCAGTGCCCATTCCTTGACATCAACACACAGCTGTAATGAGACATAGTGTGATGTATCCGTTTACTAAAACAGATCAGCTGTAAATGCTTCCTGATGTTGTGGTTGTGCCAAGAAACTCGAGGAGACCAGATGTAAAACGGGGTGATGGTCAGCCACAAGTCAAATACACAAAGAGGGGTTTAGACAGGGTTTGATGAAAAGCAAAAGTCCAAATGAGAGATAGATAAACTTGTGAGGGGCTGTCTGTCAGTGCGTCTCCATCAGAGCCCTGCCACGCCGAGCAGCAGGTGCATCAGCTAAGGCAAGACATCTTTTTGACACCTGTAATGAGTGATGAGAACTACACGTCCAATGACACAGGAGGTGAGAGATTCACCACCTCTGTCTCAGTAGTCAGGACTTTTCCACCCTACTCCGTGTTCTTGTACCTGTTTTACCTCTTGATGAAATCTACAAGTCAACACTGCAACAGCTGATTTCAGCTTGAATATGATGCAGATGCTGAAGTTAGGATTATAAGGTTAAGGAATTTTGTAAAAAGTTGCCCGACTAAGGCAGCTCAATGTGCAGCAAAACAATCACACACGATTCTGAATAATTAGAACAAATAGAAAATAAAAAACAAATAGATGCTTTGATATGCAATACCACCAATGGCCTATAGGGGCTGGAGGATATTAACACCACTGTGAAGAAAAAAAAAGATGAAATTGTTGAGATTACGTTTGAAAAATTGAGGAAAAAAGTAAAAAGTTGACAATTTAAAGAATATTCTGAACAAGTGAACCCTTGTGAACCCAACTGTATTTCTCTGGTTTTTAGTGTTATTGTAATAGAGGATTCTGGGTTTGTTTTAACTAGGGATGCACCAATACCACTTTTTTCAAACCGATACGATACCAATACTTGGATCTGAGTACTTGCTAATACTGAGTACCGATACAGATATTTCCACTGCACAAAAAAACATTCCAATGAATTGAAAGACGGGTTTTATTTTCGTTAACTTTAACAAGTACGAGTACATGGTATCGGTTCCTGGTATCAGTTAACTTTAACGAGTACATGGAATCGGTGCATCCCTAGTTTTAACAGAGTAAAGTTTTTTTGTAAAAACAATGCATGTCCACAGTTTTGTTGACGACACGGCAGCTTTTACAGTAAAACCCTCTAAACGCCCTTCAATTGATCACAATAAGTCTCAAGCATACCCTTTCCCCTAAAGACAGTTTGAGTTTTACTAGAGACAAATAGAAGTAAATTCATTTTACAAATTTCAGACATTTTCAGGCATGTGTGTATGATTTAGTCCTAAGATGTTTTTCGGCAAATAGTATGGACTTTTTTTTTTGACAATTTTACTATTTTATGGTAACAGTAATTGTATTTTTTTTCTTGACAATTTTTTCAACAACAACAAAAAATTCCATCACAATTTCATGCATCACTTTCAAATACATAAATAGCATGAATTAAAAAAACAAAATAATAATAATAATAATAATAAACTGTTGTTTTTTTATGATGCCTTTGAAGATAAAGATCACAAGATGTGTTACAACTATAAACAAATGAGACAATTATAAACAAGTATTAACAAAATAATTAACAACAAAATAATGACAAATCCCATTCTCTGTTTCAAAACAGAAGATTGAAATTGAAACCAGTGAGTGGCATCAGCAAATGTATAAACCAATAACATTATAGGAGAATTAGCATCATCTCACTTTAATTTCAGAATATGCATCATTTAATAACAGATCTCAGCTTTGTTCAAATAGGGGGAAACACTTTAAATAAAAGTAGGGATGTCCGATATTATCGGCCGATATTGGCATTAAAATGTAATATCGGAAAATATCGGTATCGGTTTTTGTAATGACACACAACCTTTACATACTATGAACATATACATCAAACTCTTCAGCTAATTCTCCTCTTTCTCAAAATGTAAAAATATAACAAATCTGATGTATAGTTTTTGAGATATTTGTATTTATTTGGCACACCTTACATTACATCCTGTAGATTTAGCATTTCCCAGCCAACCTTGAACGCAACATCTATCGGCGAACCTTTGATGACATCATCGATCCGCGACATTACTTGCAGCACTTAAGCTGATTGAGCCTAGTTTGTTACTTTATTGATTGTGTTAAACAAATTATGGCTACTAGGCAGTTAAAGCTCAGTTAGAGCAGGGCTTGAGCCCAGTTTATTTTAAGATTGTGTTACTCCAAGTAGGCTGGCCCTGCTTAAATGTGTACTGGAGTTTTTTGTGTGTTTGTTTGACCTTTTTCAGTTGTTTGCACTTTATCTCACAGTTGTAAAGTTATAATGATGTTTACATTTTACAATTCAGTAATTGTTGGAGAAAAAATAAATATGGCCAAAATTTTCCATTGCCTAACTTGAAATTGAAGTAGTTCTCATATTTTGCACAGATAATATTTAAATTTTATGTATGCATGATAGGAGGTATGGGATGTTGATTACCTAAAAATGATTGTTTTTCTTTTAATGAGGGGTACCCCGCGTATATCGGTATCGGTTTATATCGGTATCGGAAATTAAGAGCTAGACAATATCGGATATCGGTAAAAAAGCCAATATCGAACATCCCTAAATAAAAGGGATTGATTTACAAATCACAAAATGAGTTGAATGAACGATTCCAGGTAACTCAAGCAAAAAACAAAATGAGTGAAATAATGACTCATGAAGCTGAACATTTAAGCATAAATTATTAAATGAAATCAATCAACTAAAATATAAACGGGATAAGAGATGGGAAACAAAGCTAATGAGGAGTTAAAAGCATCTTTTAATAAAAAATAAACTTCCTTCATCTCCTTAGGACTCAAAAGATGACCTGATTGGACCAAATTACTTGTTTACAACATTATTGCCTGCCCACTTTCCTTTCAACTGTCCATTACCAAATCTCAGGTAATGTTAGCTACACTGCAGCTGCTGAGAAAAAACTGTGACTTGAGTTTTTGCAGCCAAAAGCTGTCTAAAAAAGATAACTTGTGTGCACATTGGGGACTTGGAGGCACATGCTACACATCCTCCTCGTCTTCCAGCTGAGTAGAAAAGATGAGTGTGCACTGAAGGAGGGCGAGGTGGAGAAAAAGCAAATCTTGTGGCCGGTGGGGCCTCCGCTATCAGCTTGTTTCTGTCAACGGTTCACTGTGCCACATGGCTGCATCTGTAATGTGAGCATGTGTCAACATACATTTTGCATATCTGGCAACACGGGGAGAAGCTCACTGGGAGTATCTGTAGCTGTGACAAAACTTCATCATCTACTAGGAAATGCCCTCAAGTGATCTGACGTATTACGAAAATACACAAGAGGAAAAGAGTGCATGCCTTTCCTGCTCTCTTTTAGAGGGTTTCTAAAATGTGCAGGTGCAATGCTGCTTCACAGGAAGTCAGAGTCACCACATAACAAGCGAGGGGGAGGGCCTGCACAGAGTGACTGCATCCTGACAACAACCTTTGATTACACTAATCAGAACAACACAGCCTGGGTGAGGGCAGGAGCAAAACCAGACAGTACACCTCCACATCACAGTGCAAATAAACAGTAGGCCTGACTCACTGAAAGTCTACTCAACACCGACAAGGAAGCCCACAAACGGGAAGCCATCAGGCCGATGTGGTGTCAGGAGAGCTGCGGAAGAAAGATGAGTCCAGTCGATGGAAAACTCCAGCTGTGGCTCAAATTTTAATGAGCAGTTTTACTAATTAAATATCCCAGCCTCCATTTTAATCAGCAGATTTGGGAGATTACCGTCGTTCCATCCACAGACATGAGGCGGACCTCACACGCACGCTGCAGCCTCATCAACTACGTCCCCACAAAAATTGTCTAACCCGCATTTCATTTCCCCAAAGTAAATCTTCTTAATACAAAAAAGGTCAAACTGGTCCACAAGACTGACATCCAATTAGTGTCAAGTGTGACTAATTATAATCTGACAAACGTGTGAAATGGAGTCAGAAACCCAAGACAGAGGCTAATTATAGCAGATTGAAACACTTCATTAAGCACAGCTTATAGCGCGGAGACATTCCACATCAGAACACTAAAACGTCTCCAAGATGAAACAGCAGCCTGACAGCGGGCGCACGATGAGGCATGGTGGGACATAAAAGGGACGAGAAAGACCAGCAAAATAACAATGAAATATACTTTCCAATAATAATCCTGCTCCTGTGACAAAAACAGACGACTGGTGAAGAGCAGCTACATGAAAGCTGTGATTTTTCTGGGCAATTCCCTGGTGGGTTAAATTGAGAAGCAAGGCACAGATAGAAAATATTATTTTTATTATTATGTAGCCATCAGTGTTTCCTTAAGCAACATCTAGTGTGCAGGAGGGGGTATTTTGCTGGAGGCCTGTGTGGCTGTTTGGCATAATTTCACAAACGCTGATAGCTAGTGCACCACATATCTGCACAAAAACAAAGTGTCATGGGTATTTTCAATAATCAAACACTCTCTCAAAGACACAAATATTATAAAAAGATTATTTTTTTTAAATATCCAAACTAAACCCAAAAATATGTTTTAACAAACTTACTAAAACTTAGTGAGATAAAACAACTGGAAAGGGATGTGAAACAAGAATGATGCACATATTTGCATAAGAACTCGATTTGTAAGCAAACAATTTATTAAAAGTAATAATGAAAAGCAAAGTGGGTAGAAAGTGACAACAGCAAAAAGTAGTGAAAGTGGATACATGGTTTGGAGACATGTCTTTTTTTCTATGTTGCTCCTCGGTGGGACTAAAACACATCTGTGCCCAGAAGCCTGCTGGTTCTGAATCAGCCCACACCTAGAGCTACAGCTCACTGAGGTAGCAGGGTACCTCTGTGCAGGAGCAGATGGTTCTCCTGCTTGAGCCCAACACTTCCTCACTGTCAGAGCATCTCTCTGACAGATGGGCCCAGGATCCTGGACCAAGCTAATCTCCAACACTCCTCCACTTAAAGGCACAGTGGAGCTCCAGCCCCAGCTCCACACAACCATTAGAACACATCAATACAGCCAGGATGGCTGCTGCTGCTGTCACGTACAACTGAACTCAGCGTGCTTTTAAAGACATGCTCAGTTATTTAACATGAAAATAACAAGAATATGGAGGGTGCATGTCCCTGACTTACAGTAAAATATTAGTGAAACAGAACAAAGAGGAAATTAGGGAAATGATGGGAGTGTTTCCTTAAAACTGGGGGATTAAAAAATGTCTGTTGCACACGTTATTTGATAGCAGAGTGACCGTCATTTCTTTCAGCAGCAGACTCAAATTGCTGTCACTTTTATCGAATTCCCCCAGCAAGCTTGCAAATCCAAAATGCCTCCTCCCTTTCTTTCTTCCCTTGCTTGCTGTGCTTTCCTTGGGTCCTGACCACGTCTGCGCTCCGAGGAGCCAAAGTTGACATGTCGACAATTTACAGCAACTATAAACGACTTTCGGAGTGTCAGATGATATTCCGCCGCTGTGACCCAACCGAAGCACCAAGAAAATCGGCTTTTAATCATTCGGAGCGGCGCGCAGGCACGTTGTCGACAGTTTCCAAATAAATGTACAGCCCCGGAGACGCGACACTCTGCTGGGTTAAACGCAGAACCGAGTGGAGGAAAAGCCCCTCCGGCTCGGGGAAAATGTCAGGCAGCTTTTCGCTCATGTTTAGGTCTAAACGTTGAAATCCAGCGGAATAAAAAGAACAGTGGAAGCCGACTTTGCCAGGGAAGAAGTACACAAAAAATGAATTTGGACAGCTTCGCCTGCCATATGCACACGGCTGGGAACGACGAGCACGAGCAACCAGTTCCGACGTCCGACTTGGCAGCAAAGTAAATATTCACAATTTAATAAATGTCAAATTTACTTACGCTTTTAGTGGATTCTGAATGACAGCCGCCATTTTGCTACAATGTAACGCAATATCGGCGTCTTGCAGTTCTGAGGGAAACCTAGGGGAATTGACCAATCAGAGCACGAGGCGAATTCGTGGACCAATACATTTTCAGCATGAGCGGATGAGGCGTGGCCTAATGAGGTAAACTGTCAAAATTATTTTAAAGGGTTTTCCCTTGTTTTATTTTGTACACAACTGAACTAGAGCACCTTTTTTTTTTTTTAAAGAGACCTTCACTGAATCCTGGACAGCAGACGGTGATATTTTGGGGAAATTAAACCGTGCATTAGAGATGGCGCATAATATTTAAAATAATGAAGCTTTGTTTTTTTATTTAAATATTAATAATTTAGCATCATCAATGAGAACAGCACAAACATTTTCCCCTCACTTTATCTGAAGCAGAACACACACAAGTGCTTACAATCAATTCCTCCCACATACACTGTAAGAGACACACACACACACACACACACACTAAAAACATAGAGGCAGTTTCAGATTATGTTTTGACAGCCGGGTGCTGACACAGCTTTAATCTTATGCAAATCTTCCACCAGTTCAGAAGGTATCACATCGCTTTTTTTCCCACCAAGTTAGATTCTAACAGTTTAAAGTTCACATCAGTCATTCCGGCTTGATTTAAAGATGAGTGTTGATACATAGTAGCACCCTTGCTGATTGAAAAAGCTGCATTAAATTTTTTTTCTCAAAACATTACAGGGGAGACTTGAAGAAACAAACAGCACAAATGTGAATAAAATTCAGTGCAAGTGATCTAACATATTTGCTATTCTCTTCTGTGCAATATTAGCATATCGGGAAGGTGTGTTTGATGGAACATTCACACAAGTAAGTCCAGTTTAGGACCAGCCAGACACATTTTCTCATCAAAGATCAATAACAAAATAACATTATCTTCTTCCTTTTGTTTGTTTTCCAACAATAAAATACAAGCATTGTTTTAAAAGGCATCACCTTGTGCTTTATACATCACGTCTGCATGTAACGGTCTTATCACACAGAGTGAAAATTAATGGATACAACATGGACTAAAGCGCTGTCACGTAATATGGAGTAACATGTTGACAAAAACAAAATGACAGCAAAGCTCACACACTTTCATTAGCAAAAAATATAAACACCCATACAATGACTCTGATTATGATAAACAACAGCCTCTGATAGATAAATAAAAACATGTGATGAGCTAAACAAAATCACATTCTTGTCTTGGAGGCGTGACTGAACTATGAAAAATGATTGAAGAGAAATATGAATATTCTTCGCTTCTGGAAGACTATATCCACACATTCCAGCAGGTAGTAAATATTAACAATTAAAACAACCATAAATGAAATGTAAACATTAAATGTATAGACTAAGATGCCACCTACAAAAAAGAGGTCATTGTCAAAACAAAACACATGAATCTCTCAGACTGTCATGCACAAAATGCTTTTTTTTAAATTATTATTATTAGTGTATAAATAGCTGTCAACACAGAAAATCTGCACTCTTATTTTCATCCAACAACACATTACATGATAAAATATCAGCACAGATACAATGACCTGAATGATTTTGGCACACCAGATATCCAAATTTCAAACCTACTGTTGTAGACTTCATCTTTTTTTGGAACAGGTAACTTCTTCCCCTGGATTATCTGGCTTTTGGCCACGTTAAGCAACAGCCTATAACAGCTGAAAAAGGCTTAGTGCAAAAACTCAAATGCTGCAATGCATGCATGCAACAGAACCTGCAGTTATTCCTGCACAAATGCAAAGAATCTTTCAGTCGTTACACATCAGAGAATGAACACTCAAAAATGTAAGGTGCTGGAAACTAATCACAACATCCCATCAACATTCTCAACTATCTTTCTTTTAAATTATGCATTTTAAAGTTTTTTGTTTGGTTTTTAATAATAAAAAAATAACTCAACAGCTTTATTTAACAGAAAATTAGGGATTTGTGTCCATAATAACCAAAATACTGAATCTATGGATAATCTGAGTGGGAATACAGGTTTCTGAAACCAAAATGTCCTGGCTGTTCTACAAAGGCCACACAAACTTTGAACCCCAAATCTGCTAAATATTACCTAAGACGTCCTTTCCACAGATACAAGTCAGAACCATTAGAGTAGTAGAGGTATCTTCAGCAGTGAGACTGTGAGCTGAGCGGTTCTCTCCGGTTCTCTGAGGAAAGAAAGCCCCTCAATTAAAGTTCTCCTGGTTTCTGGTTGCAGCCAGCGCACACACGTACAGGGTGATCCCAGCCACGCGAAGGGACCGCTCGACGTTCTGGGGAGCATTCGTCGCACACTCCTTGACCACAGGCGCGGCAGTGGTGCTTCGACAACTTGGCAGTGAAATCACGTTGGCAGTTGTGGCATGACAGGATGTCCTGGTCAGGAACCCAGTAGGCAGGACGGGCTGCGTCTTTAACCAGACCTAAAGGAACATAAAGTAACATTGACACCACTTTAGCATATCTGATACAAAAGTACAACAAGCAAATACGAATGAAAATCCTGATCATGTGATATCTTTGATGAATTCAAACAAAAACTGATTTAAAAAAACATCTAAATTGTGGAGATTTAATGTTTTGTACTAGACATTTTGTCTTGTCATCTTTTAGTTTTCTTACTGATTCATTATAGTTTGTTCCCAGTATAAGATCCACACACACACAACAGCTTTCAGAGCAGAAGTAGTGGCTCTGATTATACACAGTTTTATTTTTACTTGCACTCACTTGAGCTTAACCCATGCTTATGTTGCCTCACAATGTCTTAAGTGTACAATTACCCAAAGATAAAGTCCTTAGGTGTTGTGGTACTGGTTACCATGGAAACATGGACAGTAGATTTGAACTTGTAAATGGGCTAATTTAGTTGTGATTGGAGCAGACGTCGCTGTGAGGTGTTTCTGGGTCGGTTATAGACACACAGACATTTTCAGCAGGTTATCAAAACATAATTACCTACAGTAAGTCCTTAGGGGTAAATACAGGCTGACAGAAGTTAACAAAATGAACATGGGATAAATATTCAACTAATTTTTTAAACAAACAGTCGTTCAGGCTTTCCATAGAGCAGAGGGACTCTACTGAAATGATATTTTTAATGGATCTTAAAATAAACATGTCCTACAAATAATCTTCTCATAAACACCAAACTAAACTCAATTCTTGAAGTTAACACAGAGGAAATAAAACCTATTAATCCAGAGTAGTGAAGAGTCATAAAAGAAAATGTAACAGTTTTATGTCATGTAAGCAAACTGTAAATGTCAGTATCATTGGTAGTTAAACAGTTAAACAGTGCGCACGGTATAAAGTCTACAACAATAAATCATCAAGAGATGAAATGAGATGAATTTAGTCTTACGGTCCAGGCTGGGTTCTGGAATCACTCTGTTGATGACACACACAACTATAAATGTGTTTTTACTGCAGGAACCTTTTTCAGGAGGTTTTTTTTTTTTAGGGGAAATGATTTCCTCAGAAGACTACCTGGAAACTACTCCAAGGATTCCAAGTGTTTTCCTTTCTCAGACAAATCATTAAAATCTATTAACTTTAAGTTGCATCACAGGAATAGTCGTTGCTGTCTCTAAACTCAACATTCCAAACCGGTCATTCATGCAGCTTTAATCAGCTGAGAGGATAGCATGCAGCACAAGTAGTCTAACGAGCTTTAGCATGAATGAAGAAAGAGGTCCAACTGTGAAAGAAATGAGTTAATCTGAACAATAAGTCTGTAATCTGATTGTTTCACGGTGATTATGTTCTAAGAAACAGATAAGGACACACACATTCAGAGATGCAGCAAATGTCCTTCTGAGTTTCAGCGGTGGAGAAAAGAAAGCTCAGTTTGGGACGAGAAGGATTAAAACAAAGTGATGAACCATGACTACCTCACTGCAGAAAAACACAAATATCCAAAAGCCTTTCATTAATACACTTGTTTGGCTGCTCTGTGGATTGCTGTCTGTGAAGGGAAATATTTTTCTCATTTATTTTCATAATTGACCCTGCACCTTGGACTTCATAGGAAAAACCCAAGGCCTATAAAAGTTCTGAGAGTTGAAACCAGATTGTGAGTTTTGTTTTTGTCTTTACAGTAAACAAAGTTGACATGTTTCTACCACCAGAGGGCGTTGCAGAAATTAACTCTGGCATTAACTTGAAAAGTTACACTCATTAAAGTTTGGGCTCACCAAGTGGGATATCAATAGCAGTGACCACGACTCCTATGGTGTTGGTAACTGCTTCTCCAACCTTCCTGGCAAGATTTCCACCTTCTTCCTCATCAAGTTCAGATGCAAGTATTTCTGCATAAAGAATAAAATGCCACTAAAGCCATGCTCACATAAATATTTCACACCAACATTAAAAATGAGGAAAAAGGAATCACAAATTTTCTTTTGAACTGAGTGATCACTGAGTGTATACCTGCAAATGAAGCTCTCTGCTCAAAGCAGACATCACACACTCTGACAGGGCCAGGACCCCAGCCTCTCTCAGGGACGGGTGCAGCTTTAGAGGAGCAGCCATCACAGAAGCCCTCCCCGCAGGCACGGCAGTGATGCTTGGTGTCATTATCCTGGAAGACTGCGTGACACTTGTGGCACAGCTTGTACAAGAGAAAAACAGTAACAGCACATGCTGTTATTGATCAAGAGCTAAAAGGAGGAGGGTGAGACTAGGAGTCCTTGCATTTTTTTTTCTTGTGACATGCACACTTAAGTTGTGTAATAGGAGCAAAGCTCTACAGAGAGTAAACATCCCTCAGGACATGAAAGTGTTGACTTGGCTGTTGGTAGCGGGTGGCAGAGGGCAGGTCTGTGTGTCACTCACCAAGATGAGGGAGTTGGGTTTCCAGTAGGCTGGGGCGATCTGGTCTGTCAGCCAAGAGGTGACGGCCTTGGCAGGTTTGACACTGAGCTCTGACACAGACTGGGCCACTAGGTTGACTCCGTCCAGAAGCCGCTGTGCAGCATTGCCGTTGTCTTTTAAAAAGCCATCCGACTGCAAAGCCACAGTGGCAATTATATATCAATAGCTTCAATTCAGTCTATAAGATTATCAATATTTGATGTGATAAAGGGTATAAGTTATTTAACACTGTCTGCTTTTCTTACCCCTGGCCAAACATGCTGGATTTCAGTGCGAACAACTGTGTCCACAGGGTCCTGGTTACCATACCAGTACTGCCGGCTTCGATAGATCACTCCACAGCTAGGACACTCGATCACATACCTAATCAAACAAGAAAAACACTTTTTACTAGGGCCGGGAATCTATTAAAATAAATTAACTAATTAATCGCAAATCTGAACTAAATTAATCGCAGTTAATTGCATTAAAAATTAATCGCAATTCATCGCTTCTTTTCAGAAAAAAGAAATTACATGTAGTTTACAATGTCCAGCCATGAAATATGCCAAAATGTTTTATAAATCATTTTAAAAGCTTTTATAATTTATGAAAAAATGCATTTAAATTGCATTTCAGTTCAAAACAGTTGAAAAACAAAAATTCCTGACTAAAACTGGACAGACCCTAAATACAGTACTTTATGAATCTATTTGTTTATTTAATGTACAATTTCAGAAGGGTGTTGTTTTAAAATAGTAATAAAAGATTTCCAACATGTGGAAACATTATGAGAGAATCATTTTTTGCAGTGTTCAAACTGACCCACGGCCTGCCTCGTTTTCAATGAGGGGTCCGGGTCACTCAGGTCTCTGTTGTTTAAAGACTGGGAATGGGATCGCTTGGGTTCGGTACTGGTTTTACTTTTCAGATAGGGTCTGGGTTTCTCGTACCAAGCCGAACTGAAACCTCCGCTCGGACCTCGGTGTCAGACCGGGACTAGACCCGTAACACCTGCTCAGTGCTGAACTGAACTGAACCGGACCGTACGGCGAGAAAGGAGCAGGAATAAATCCGAAGGCTAGAGACCGTCCAGTTTCACCGCCGATTACTTTCGGTTTTCACGGTGAAAAGAGCGGAGAGTTCCGCGACCGGGTAGACCGGTGAACTGATGTCATCCGAAGAAGCAGGTAAGGTGGGCTGGACCCATACGAATGATAAAGGGAGGATATTGACACGGGCTGGGAGCTGTCTGTGAGTCTGGGCTGCAGGAAATCAGGCTGACAAGCGCTCCGCCTTGCTTCAAACACAAGTTGCGTTAATTACGTTAATTTTTTTAACGCGTTACGTCTTTCAAATTAATCAAACGTTATGAACGCGCTAAAGTCCCGGCCCTACTTTTTACTAAACAAATTTAGACATATGTGTCTGTTTTTTGCTTTTAATAGGTTTAGGTAAATAGAAAGATGAGCTGTTTAATGTAATGCTAGCTGTGTAAGACAACATAAGCCTAAAAACTATCTTGTTGCTACACCTAATCCCTATAGGTCAATCTCCTGCTACTCACCCTGACCAGGCGTATCTGGCGAGACCCATCCATGGAGAGTCTGAGGAAGCAGAGGTCTTTGGAATAACTATCACGTCCTTTCCTCCTTCATAACAAGCCTGATATATAAATAATAATAAATATCATCATTTCAACTTTTCTTAACAAAGAAATGCAATAAGATAATTCTAAAAATTACATTTGAGTTACTTTTCTTACCTTACAGGTGTAAATGCGGTTATCATATTGAGCAGAGTAGCGGCAGCGCTGCTTGGCATCATGGCACACTCCTTCATCTAAGTGGTTCATACTATTCTTGCATTTAGATCTGCAACACATGTAGTGATTTAGAATTTAAAGAATTAGGGATAAATGTTGTTGTCCAAACATACACAGGACGTACTGACCCACAGCTGAGGCACTGGCTGGAGCAGGTGAAGTACTCGTCAGGGAAGAAGCAGCTGTGTGCCGACAGTTCGCCTGAGATTTCCCCATTAAAGCGCTCACTCAGTGCCTGCAACAACATCAGTGAGCAGCAGGCGTTAAGGCTCAACTTTTATGAATGAGACTACACAAACTCAGTTTAATAATATGCTGTGATAAACTAAATTCAGTCTGCTGTGTGCAGCTTTACCTGCAGGGCTTTGAAGATGACCAGTGGAGTGCGTGGGGAGCGGGTAGCGTTGTTATCCAGGAGCTGCTCCAGTTTCATTTGCAGGCCACGGAAGTCTGTAGGGGGACTGAGAGTCTGTGTGCCCCAATACTGGACAGAGCTGAAGGCTTCTGGGTAACGGGAAAGCTTCCTAAAGCGCTCCAACAGCAGTCGGTCTACTGACTCCGAGGATTTTTCTACAGTAGGACAAAGATCAAACAGTTATTACTGTAGCTAAACCATAATTACTTAATTTTAGTATTTTTTTACATTCTCCTTATTGTGACATGTGAACACAAAAAACAATTGTTTGAATATATATGTGTAAAGAATCTATTTGTGCCTGAAAATTCTAAAAAGATGAGTTTTTGCATGAGTGATGTTGCACATATTTCTAACAGGATGTTCTACCTGAACCCAGCAGCTTAGTATGGACAGTCTCATGGAAGATGACCACTGCAGGGCCCAAAGTGGACAGTGGGACATCCAGGCCACACCGTGCTGTCGTGGCTTTAAGCTCTTTGGTGAAATGATTCAGATATGCATCAGAGGCATCACCAAGAAACTTGAAAAGGTCATCGTGAAGACGGTCAGCGTGAGTACGGTATATGATGAGATCGGAGATGGCGAGCACCTTGAGTAAAAGACGGGTTCGCTGTCCTTGTTTTGAGCTGTTTCCAAGTAGTCCCTCTGTATCAATGACCACAATGTTGTGGATGGGGTCAAATGCGGCCCATACACCCACTGTGCATGACTCCTGTGTGGGAGAAGTCTTGAAGACTTCTCGACCCATGAAGAATGTGTGGTTCAGGGTGTGAGATTTGCCCTCTCCTGTATTTCCAAAGATGGACACCACCTTCAGCAGCTGCTCAGGGTTGCAGTCGAGGCACTTCACAAATGAAGCTTCATTTTTTATCTTGAGAAGGACAACAGAGAACATACGAGTGAGTTTAGTAAATAAAACTTTAGGGGTGAATCAAAAATAATGATTCATTTTGCCCTATTTAATAACAAATAGCACAACCTACCTGCATTTCCTCATTCTCATCAACTAAGAGAAAACTGGATACTTTCTCTATGAGTTTAGATCTCCAACATTCAGTCTCATCGTTTATTTGGATAAAATGCTCGACAGATGCTTTCACAGAGTTGACTTCTGCAGGTTTGGGTTGTGGAGGATAAGATATAAGCTGGTGTTTCTTCTTACTGCTCCCACTGTGTGTGCGTTTCTGACAGTCTTGGCACAAATTAACTTTGCAATTCTGGCAGCGAACAGCAGACCTGTGACGCTTGCTGCTGTCCCCGTTACCTCCTTTACAGTTGTCACAGTATGGAACATGACCTGGACCTATCAGGACTCGCTCATGGTTCTTCAGATGCTCCTGACTGTGAAGCACGAGCTCACACCGAACACACTGTAGACTTTTGCAGTCCTCACACTCAAACGCAGCCTCTTCAGAACCACCACAAGAATAACTTTCTTGACATATTAAACTAGTATTGACTCCCTTTTCAGAGGATGAGCCATGACCACTCATTGTTCCTTACAATATGTATGTAAATACAAACTAATGCTGATTTTAACAGCTATGACAATGCCACCAGCAATTTTCAATAACATAAACTAATGCTATGTGACAGTACTTAATATCTTAGAGCACTTTAACAGCACTGCTTGTACCAAATATCTGCAGGAATATAGGCTTTGTTTCTCAACAGCGTCAACTCCAACACTTATAAAACGTAATTGACAGTGAAGCAAGAAGTTCCACCAGACGACTTGTTTGTGCAACAGAGTTAGCACAACTAAAAACAAGCTAATTTTCTTAATATAATTTCAACAATACTTCAGTTAAATCTAGTTAATGAAATTTTTCTTTAAAAAATCACAAATATAAACAAGAATTAATAGCAAGTTCCGAGCCCAAACTACGAGCTATCCCTGAAATACATAAATGTAAAAACGCTGATGCTAACCGGCTAACTAGCAAACCGACCATCAAAGGTTGTTTTGAAATTCTGTTAATGGTTATACTAATTATTAGGAATACTTAGCTAACAGCTATTAGAACTTTTCGACAAAGATACAAGCAGTTACCGAACCAGAAAAACACAACACTTTTGCTCCGTCTAAACAAGTAGCATAGCCTTGACTCTGTCAACTGAGCTCAAGTAGCATATCAACAAAAACAGATGCTACGTGAGACTCTGAAATCTATGGATAACGGGAGGGGAATCCGCGTGATTCCGTTATAAAAGTCTTTAAAAGTGTTACTGTGTTTGTATCCTTCCGAGCGGTGTCATTGTTTTGTTCTTCAACCCCCTCCCTTGCAGCTTTCTCTAGCTACGTTGTGTTGTTGCTAGGTCAGATCAGCTGATCAGAGTATTTTCGGTCACGGAGGTCAGAAGGAGAGGAGTGCGGATGATGGGAAACGTAGTTTTACGAGCCATGACTGACAACTTCCATTATAGAATAGAATAGAATAGAATAGAATAGAATAGAATAGAATAGAATAGCCCTCAGTTTGTCCCTCAGTGGGGAAATTCAGGTGCACCAGCAGCAGGTTACAGGCAAGTCGAGAAAAACAGATTCACATAAGATCAAAAAGATATATGTAAAATAGAAAATTTACTTTAAAAAAAGTCAACATGTTTAATCGTTTGTTTTATAAGATTATAACAGAATGAACAGAATACTGGTGAAATAGTTCTCTACACATGTTTTTCTTAAGACTTGTGTTTACTCATTTTGCATATGCTGCACAATTATTTTCTTATAAGTACTTTATCATTAAATACATTAAATAAATAAACCACTACATCCACCGATCGTTTTAGGATTTTAATCGCACGGTTTGACGTTTTTACTGCTAATTTTTATTCACAGTAATTTAAACAGAAAGGTCGTTTAAAGTAACAATAAACAGTAATTCCAATGTTTATCAGCAGAGGTCGCTATTGCTCCATTATAATACCCATTCATTCAGCAGCTTTAGGCACCAAATTGAACTTTTTCCACAACTTACGGTTTAATGAATGAACACTGGTCATATGTATTTACACATATGATTAAATATTTTACACTGTTAGTGTCAATGGTTGTTATTTGGGGGTTTCCAGTGGAATGAGGACGGCCTTTTAACCATTTTTCATTTTTGTGGTAACTTACATTTAATTAAGCCCAACTGATACTTAGTTTTAGATTAAAATAATGCAAAAACAATTTTGTACAATGTATCTGTAATTTAATTTGTCAGCAACTAAGCATGCCCTTTAATTTGCTTTGTGCGCAAAAGGACCACACAAGGAAAATTAAAGGGCAAAGGGCACAGCTGTAATGGCATTGTTAGACTGTCATCAGCTCTAGTTTATAGCAGCAATAGCATGTGCTGTGGTTCATCCTGTCTTTTTTCTGGGTGACATGAGTTCATAAATACAACAACATGAAACAAACACAAACCAGAACTAATATAACACATTTTCAGATTTGAATATTGTTGCTAGAAAAAACAGTTTTATGATAATAATTATATTTTAAGAATGGCAGTTTTTAGAATATTCAGTAACTTCTGCTGCTGGCTGTGCATAAAAATGCTGACTTGACAACGATTGCATAAATGACTCCTCAGCACAGACACACAATACGTTGTCAGCACACTACCATTAGCTCAGAACACACTTGACTTATTTTTTAACTTTGATTTCAATACACAGATTTTGCTCACTTTACCGTGGTTGAGGCATTTAAGTGCCCTAATGATCCTAGGAGCTGTACGTATTGTCTGGGGCCCTGGTAGGGTCTCCCATATGGTCTGAGGTGAAGGGCGAGACAATGAGTGGTTCAGAAGATCTTTGATGGAGTTTAATAATACATCAGTTTTATATAGCGCTTTTTAGGTCACTCAAAGACGCTTTACAGAGTTGCATTATTCATTCACACAGTCATTCTCACTCTGGTGGTGGTAAACTACGACTAACGTCTGTAGCCACAGCTGCCCTGGGGCAGACTGACAGAAGCGAGGCTGCCATTCTGCGCCATCGGCCCTTCTGACCACCACCAACATTCACACACCGTCACACTCACATTCACACAGGCAAGGTGGGTGAAGTGTCTTACCCAAGGACACAACGACAATCTAACCCAGTCGGAGCTGGGGATCGAACCGGTGACCCTCCGGTTACCAGACCGGCCACTCTCCCAACTGAGCTACATGCCGCTCCAGTGTAGAACAGATAGTTCAAGTACCCGGCCCGGAGGGTTACCAGAGTCTAGGTCTGGGGTTGGGGCCCATGGGCGAGCGCCTGGTGGCTGGGCTTTTGCCCATGGGGCCCGGCCAGGCTCAGTCCAAACCAGATACATGGGCTCATCCAGCTGTGGACCCACCACTTGCAGGAGGAACATGAAGGGTCCGATGCATTGTGGAGCTTTGGCGGTTCGATACCCAGAAAAGAAAACTGGCTATTGGGACATGGAACGTCACCTCCCTTTTGGGGAAGGAGCTGGAGCTTGCGGAAGAGGTTGTGCAGAACCGACTAGATATAGTCAGACTCACTTTGACACATAGCGTTAGCTCTGGAACCCAAGTCCTGGAGAGGGGTTGGACACTCTTCTTTGCTGGAGTTGATCCAGATGAAAGACGGAGGGCTGGGGTGGGCTTTTTGTTAGCCACAAGACTCTCTGTCTGTATGTTGGGGTTTACACTGGTGGATGAAAAGGTAGCTTCCCTGCTCCTTCGGGTTGGGGAACGGGTCCTGACTGTTGTTTGTGCTTATGCACCAAATAGCAGTTTAGAGTACCCACCCTTTTTGGAGTCCCTAGGACGAGTGCTGGGGACTCCAACGCTCACGTAGGCAATGACAGCGTGACCTGGAGGGGCGTGATTGGGAGGAACGGCCCGCCCAATGTGAACCCGAGTGGTGTTCTGTTTTTGGACTTCTGTGCAAGTCGCAGTTTGGGCATAACAAACACCATGTTTGAACATAAGGATGCCCACCGGTACACCTGGTATCAGGGCAGCCTAGGTTACAGGTCGATGATTGACTTTATAGTTGTATCATCTGACCTGAGACTGTATGTTTTGGACACTCGAGTGAAGAGAGGAGCGGAGCTGTCAACTGATCACCACCTGGTGGTGAGTTGGATCAGATGGCAGGGGAAGATGCTACGCAGACCAAACATATAGTGAGGGTCTGCTGGGAACGCCTGGCAGAAAAACCTGTCAAGATGGTCTTCAACTCCCACCTCCGGCAGAGCTTCGACCGCGTCCCAAGAGCAGTGGGGGACATTGAGTCCGAATGGGCCTTGTTCTGCTCTGCGATTGTTCATGTAACTGTTGCTAGCTGTAGTCACAAGGTGGCCGGTGCCAGTCGCTGCGGTAACTCCCATACCTGCTGGTGGACACCAGCGGTAAGGGGAGCCATCAGGCTAAAGAAGGAGGCCTACAGGGCAGGGTTGGTCTGTCGATCTCCCGAGGCAGCAGACAGGTACCGGAGGGCCAAGCGGGTTGCAGCAGTGGCCATTTCTGAGGCAAAATCTTGGGCGTGGGAGGAGTTTGGCGAGGCCATGGAAAAAAACTATCGCTCAGCTCCAAAAAGGTTCTGGCAAACTGTCCGGCTCCTCAGGGGAGGAAAGCAGCAACTTGCTCACACTGTTTACAGTGGGGACAGGGAGCTGCTGACGTCAACTGGGGCTATAGTCGGGTGGTGGAAGGAATACTTTGAGGAGCTCCTCAATCCCACCGACATGCATTTCTAGGAGGAACCAGAGCTGAGAGACCTGGGGACGGACTGTCCAATCTCTGGGGCAGAAGTCGCTGAGGTAGTCAAAAAACTACGCAGCAGCAGAGCCCTGGGTGTGGATGAGATCCGACCTGGGTATCTGAAAGCTATGGATGTTGTAGGACTGTCGTGGTTGCAACGTCTCTGCAACATTGTGTGGTCATCGGGGCAGTCCCTGTTGAGTGGCAGACCGGGGTGGTGGTTCCCATTTTTAAGAAAGGAGACCAGAGGGTGTGTTCCAACTATAGGGGGATCACACTCCTCAGCCTCCATGGAAAGGTCTACTCCAGGGTACTGGAGAGGAGGGTCTGGTCGATGGTTGAATCTCGGATTGAAGAGGAGCAATGTGGTTTTCGTCCTGGTCGTGGAACTGTGGACCAGCTCTTTACCCTCGCTAGGGTGGTGGAGGGGTCATGGGAGTTTGCCCAACCAATCCACATGTGTTTTGTGGATTTGGAGAAGGCTTATGACCGTGTCCCCAGGGACACCCTGTGGGGGGCGCTCCAGGAGTACGGGGTGGATGGTCTTTTGTTAAGGGCCATTCAGTCCCTGTACAAGAAAAGCGCGAGTTTTTCTGCATAGCCGGCAGTAAGTCAGACCTGTTCCTAGTGTCGTTTGGACTCCGCCAGGGCTGCCCTTTGTCACCGGTTCTGTTCATAACCTTTATGGACAGGATTTCTAGGCGCAGCCGTGGTGTGGAGGGTGTTGAGTCTGGTGACAGGAGAATCTCGTCTCTGCTTTTTGCAGATGTTGTGGTCCTCCTAGCTTCATCAGGCTTTGACCTTCGGCTCTTGCTGGGGAGGTTCGCTGCCGAGTGCAAAGCGGTTGGGATGAGGATCAGCACCTCCAAGTCTGAGACCATGGTTCTTGACCAGAAAAGGGTGGCTTGCCAAATCCGGGTTTGGAGAGAGGTTCTACCCCAAGTGGAGGAGTTTAAGTATCTTGGGGTCTTGTTCACGAGTGAGGGAAGGAGGGAGCGGGAAATCGACAGGCGAATTGGGGCAGCGTCTGCAGTGATGAACCAGTCTGTCGTGGTGAAGAGGGAGCTGAGCCATATTTACCGTTTGATCTACATCCCAATCCTCACCTAGGGTCATTAGCTTTGGATAATCACAGAAAGAACAATTTTGTGGATACAAGTGGCCGAAATGAGTTTCCTTCGCAGGGTGGCCGGGCTCAGCCTTGGGGATAGAGTGAGGAGCTTGGGCGATGGTGAGGGACTCGGAGTAGAGCCGCTGCTCCTCCATGTAGAGAGGAGCCAGTTGAGGTGGTTCGGGCATCTGGTCAGGATGCCTCCTGGACGCCTCCCTTGGGAGGTGTTTTGGGCATGTCCAGGGGCAGGAGGCCCCCGGGTCGACCCAGGACAAGCTGGAGGAAAAACATCTTCAGGTTGGCCTGGGAACGCCTGGGTGTCCCAGCTGAGGAAGCTGGCGGACTTGACCGGAGAGAGGATGACCTGGGATGCCCTATTTGGGATGCTGCCCCCGTGACCCGGACCCAGATAAGCGGAGGAAGGCGAGGTGAGGAACATGGATTTTACTATCCTGTTGAGTCTTGCAACTTTATGTCAAAAAATGCATAAAGGTAGAGGGAATAATGTCAGTACCAAAAATGTTAATTTTTCATTTATTTTCATTCTTATTGCTAAGATGCAGAGGACTGTCGTAATTGGATGAGTAGTTGTTGTTTTTTAATGGAAAAACAGCTAAAAAATTATTGCTTCAACTGTCTGTCAAGCATTATGCAGAAAATGAGACATGGCTTCAGAATTACACAGAATCCAATGTGACACAGTGTTTATTTTTCCAAAATTGACTGTAAAGTTAATTGTTGATAACTTTTCTAATGATTAAAAGGAACAGAAGCAAATCGCTACATCTCCAAACTGGAAAGGTGAAAGTGACTAACATTTGGCAAAACAGTAAGCAGTCAACAATTTGATTAAGTGACCAATTGTTTCAGGTGTAATTGTAAAAACTGATGTACGATGTACGAAGTGGAAACATGAAAAAAGTAGACAAAAAAGTTCAAGTGCTTTAAATGTAGAGTTTATTGACTTAATTGACCTTATTCTGATCTCATCTATGTTTATTGTTAAGAAGTTTGCTTTTTATATTAACTGCTCAAAATTTGCAGCATGTGTTTGCTTCTTTTGTGTGGGCAGTTCAGTGTTGCGTGGATCACAAGGCTTTAGAGATACCTTTTGTGTGCAACTGTGGATAGTAATAATTACTTATGATCAAGCTTAGATTATATTCACAAAGCATTTTATGCTATTTTTTCTCTCTCCTTGTCTTTTGCACAATGTAACAGCTGTTCTGCAGACTTTTTACACAAGCTTTGTAAAAAGTGACTTCAGAAGCGGGAAATGTTTGGGGGTGAAAATGCCACTTTAACAAAGTGCAGCTCCTTATCTGCTGGAGCCTGCAGGAAACTCTGGGAGCATTGTGTTTTAAGGTCTCTGCTTCCTGTTTGTCGTCGTTTCTCACTCGTTCTGTTCTCCCTCGCACTCCCCACTTTCCCACCACCTGTGGTGTGAGGGGTAGAGAGTATTCTCCATGGAAGGAGGGCAACATCTGGTTCTCCCTCCCACTTTAAACTCACTGTGCTGCACCTCTGACAGCTGTGAGTCACGGCGTTGTTCCTTAGCCCAAGGTAACTGCCAAACACAGGAAATAGCCTTTAAATATCTCCGGATTTAAACAAGAGTTCCTGTATTATCTCCTTTTATCACAGATCAACCACAGGGCAGCTCTTCAACTTCCAAACACCTCATCACTGTTTGCAGCACTTCAGAGATGATTTGTCTGTAGGCCTACTTTAATTTGAGCAGCAGATGTCAGCATTGTGTTGATGAAAGCAGCCGAGGCTCCACTGATGCCTCTTTTAGTAAACATGTTTTGCATCTGCATTCTCACACTCTCTCTGTGCATGACTAGACATCCAGCAATGCATCCTGACATAGATTTAAGGAGGTAATCTGCTTAGTAAGGGTCTCAGCTTAGGAGAACCCCCATACGGCACACACATAATTCCACATTTACATAATGAAAAGGACAATTTGGTGATTACCGTCTGACCCCTGACTTGTTTAAAGATGCTACACTCCTTAAGGTTGATTCAAATATCTTCCACCAAAACTCTATTATCAATCGGATGCTTCTTTAACACGACAGCCGTTTAAACAGTTCATGATCAGAAATCTGAAATGAGAACTCTGTCAGAGAGGTGTTAAAAGATTATGCTTCACTCTAAGCCAGAGATAACAGAGTCAGACAGGTCAACACAATGGCAATATAGAGACAAACAAACCATTTCCAATACATTTACTGCATTAAATTAATTTATTAGATTAAATCAGGAGGCGGGTTAATAAAATAAACAATGTAGACACTCATTTTCTAACTCCTCCTCCTTTCTTTTAGATCCCATGCTGTATAATGATGACCTATAGGGATACAAAGAACGCCAGCTGACATGATGATGTCACCTGTGTGTGGATATAAACAATTGTTTGTTTTAAAAAAGGCTTTAAAAAATCACATAGAAATGTTATGATTATAGACGAAAAGTGATCTATTTGGAGTCATCAGTCATATAAGTAAAGAACAAACTGCCACAAGACGCTCTAATTAATTCTATTGTTACAAACCAAATTATTCTGTTCAAAAATCAACTGACTTTTTCAAACCCGGTTTGTCTAGAAACATGTTGCATAGTGCTCTAATAAAGTGACACACTCCCCCATTAGACTAAGAATCCATCCAATAGTAGCTCATTTGTTTCAGCAAAAATCTTTTATTTGTCATAAGTTTGTCCAGAATGTCGTGTTGGCAGTCCCTCCATTTCATTAGCCCAGGATTCAGCTCAACTCTCATATAGACACGATTTCTAGCATATGTTGAACGCACAAGTGATTCATGGGAATTCAGACCTGTGTGGCTCTCTCCCACCCCTGCTCTGAATGCTGTTGTTCACATTCTTGACATCTAGCCAGTAATGGAAGGAAAGCATAAACCTCATCCACGAATACTAATCCTGTGAATAGGGATAGCTATACCCCCCTGTCCTCTTTGTTGGATCAGACCATTTGCATAATCAGAAGCGATACATTTATATCTCTTTTATTTTCTGCCATCCTGTCCTAATTTTTTAGTAAGGCTTAGGGTCTGAGGGATTTTTGCTGGCATCTCTGTCAGTTTATTTACTCCTAGTCCATTAAAAGCTGCCAACTAATCCTCCTTTACCCTCCATAGAGCATTAAAGGGGTCTGTCCTCCGTCTTTTGTGGGATATACATGATCCCTCCTTTAAACCTGTCAAAGATGTATCCTGTAACTAATCTGGCTGGTGGCAGTGGTCGTGGGAATGTCACTTTAAATTAATAAAATCATTTCTTTCTGATTTCCCCGATGGCAGGTGATGAGTGTGTGTGATGTATTCTTGGAATCCACATCAATGCCTTCATTTTTCCTTCACTTCATTACTGGGAACCAGTGACAACATTAACAAGAGATGCACTTTGGCCTTTAAAGCGTTTGTGTTTTCATATTGCAGTTGGCTCCAGATCAGTGCACACAGCAGCGTATGTTCTTCCACAGGCCGATTAGAAACAGGAAACATGTCGCAATTGGCTGATTAAAACAAGAACACAATCTTTCTAATAAGAACAAATTCCTGAAACAAAAAGGAAGCATCATTATGTGAAATAAGAGACATTTTGGTCAACACAAAAATTGCCTTTTAGTCTGAGATGCAGTCCAGTAAGAGTAATGTTGAAGGTGTCCACGATGACGTTGCAAATCCATGCTTGTGGTGTAAAATGACATTAATGCAGAAGCTCTGTGAGAGTGTGGGAAACAGAGCTGCTTTTCCGTCTCTTTGAGAAAAATCACTCCAGAGAAAAATGGCAGGAAATCTCCAGGGTCTTTTGATTCAGGGTAAGAAAGTGAGTCAGGATACCTGAAACAGCCTCACGGCCACACGTCAGGTCAGACAGCGAGATAAATTCATTTAGCATGTTGGTCAGCATCATGGATTATTGTTGTGAGTCATCACTGATTACATTTTAAAAGGTCGACAAAGTAGAGAGAAATACACAATTATGATATATATTCTCTAATGTGTCACCTGCATCACGTCCACGCAGGACTTCATCCACTATAGCTTTTTCTGAAGTTTTTGCAAGAAAAAAGCAAACTTAAGGTGGAATTTGATGCATGCACAACATATTGTTGAGGATAATTTCACATTTTTCCTTGTTTGCTTCACGGTCTGACAAGACAAACTATAAAATGAAGAGAAAAATCAGACGTATGGGCCCAATAACGTGTTTTTGAGTCACATGACTGATGGACCTCAGGGCCTCATCTTCTTTTTTCACTTTGCACCAAAAGCCTTGACAGTATGGAAGATCTTGTATTGATTGCCTGATCTTTAATCCCCTCCTGCTCTGATGGGAGGAGCTATAACTCCTAAGGCTTTATGCATAACATCGAACTTCCACAGTCTCATGCACTTGTGCTTTTAAGCTTGGCTGGTTTATAAAGACATCACATGGATATAAATAAAAATACTCAAATCACAATGCTTGAATTGAATAAACATATTGCTGATAAAATACATATATATAAAAGAAAAAATCTGTTACATTTTAATTCTATTCTATTAATTCCTCTCATTCATTTTATTTAGCAAATTAATTGTAAAGAAACAAAATTATTGAATTAAGCAGCAAAAATGTGTAACATTGGAAAACAGTTTTTTATTTGTTGCTTAATGTTTTGCACCTGCTGCTCACATTGAGCCATCTGCAGTCATGAAACAGGCTTTCTTTGCATTGCATAGAGCTCAGATGTTTCCTATTCCTGCACAGCACACCAGGAAGCCTGCTGAGCCAGAACTATTGTCCACTCAAATACGCTTTTAATGAAAGGTTTTGTTTGGTGTCATTCTTTGTAAACTGAAAAGAAAAGTTAAAAAAAACTCAATAAACTTGCGGGAAACAATTTCAAACTTGTGACTGTAATAATAAAACAAAAGATCAGTCTTAAAGAAAATTGATCAATGAAGGTTATTTGCTTTGGAAATTTAATTTATCAACTAAACAACAAAACAGGAAGTCAAGGAATGGGAAATTTTCTGGAAAATCCTTTTTGTTTGATGAATACATGGCTAACAAAACCAAACTGAAAATGCATGATTCAAGTGGCTTTTATATAACACATAAATTAGGTAGTTACAGGTCAAATTTGTCCCTTGTTAATAATTGGTAGCATATTAGTGCCTCTGGACATTATTAGCCTAACCGATAAGGGGCGTTAATGATACACAACACATTTATAAATCACACAGACCTTAAACTGTCACTTTACTCTGTAAACTGATACCAAAGACCAGTTTTTAATAAAACACATTAATCTACTGGCTTTTAATCGACTCAAAAATCAAATATTTATGACTAAAATTTAGTCAGTGGGAAAATGTTAGCATGCTAACTCCTCTATACAATATTAACTGGTGCTGAGTGATATTGGTCCATCACTAAAACTTAAACCAAGTTTAAAACATGCCACAAATTAACAAGATGACACTTTATCAACTCATAAATAAAGTATTTATGATAATTTAGTCTTCAGCAGCAAATGTTAGCATGCTAGCACCAGTGGACATCTGGTACAGGGTGTTTCTGATCCTCAAAGTGTCACTGTACACTGTAAAGTCATAGTTATATCAAAGTCCACTTTAAAATATATCACAGAATTAACACTGACTTTTAATTAACACATAAAACACTCAAATTAATTCAACAGGAGCACATGTTAGCATGCTAACACATGTGGACATGATGTTCCTGATTCATGAGACCTCAAAATACAGTATCAGTTTGCACCAAAGCCCAGTCAGCTGAGGTGAGTTTTAGAGATAATGCATTCAGAAAAATTAAATGAAATGCTAAAAGATGTTGTTTTTCAAGAATATGCGAGCTAATAAAACAGAGGAGTTGCTACAGGTCTGGCTACAGCTTTTATTTAGTCGATCCTGTGTTTAGTTCTGCCTCAGATTAAATAAAAAGATCCAGAGCCGTGTTCTGTTTAGATGAGAAAGAACAATATTGCATCAGCTGGTTGTGATGGTGAGTGGATTACATAATAATGTTTCTTATTAGACAGTGATTGATGAGATTCTACTTCTTCACAGCATGAAAGCAGAACAGGAGCCATTAAGGCAAAACCAGATTCAGATATTAGCTTTGTGTTGTTGCTAATAGATAAAAGATTACAACAATAAGGTTTACTGCCAAGTCATCAGTCATTGGATGCTTCTTATTAATGGATGGTCTCCCATGGTCTCAGGGTGAATTTTCCTTCATGACTGTGCAGCACTTGTCTGCATGAAAGAGGGGTGAGTTCCAAGCTGACCTCCCTGTGGAGGAAAGCGGATGGCCTCCATTAGCAGCCCTATCACTTTCTCTTTAACACACTTCTAGAGCGACCCTCAGCCCTCACTGACCAACTCAAGATCAAGGGTCAGGGTTCAAACTGGGTGCACATTAACATGCAGATGGAGACTTCCAAGTGCATACTTTTTGTCACTTGCTGTGACATCTTTTCCTGGAGAGCGTGTGACCTTAGGCCATCACACAAGGGTTCAAAACGGACACAGAGCAAATTTTAGACAACCTGCAAGTCCTTATTCTTTCATTTTTGACTAAAAACTTGGAAAAACGTATCTAATGTTGTTATATTTTTCTGTCTGCTCTACTACTGCTTCGCTTTGCCAAAAACCATTGAATATCTGATGAAAGAAACTTGTAAATTATTTTAAATTCACAATAAAACGTTGAGGGGTTCTTTGTCATCAGAGCTCAGGACAGTCCTGACAGCTGATTAAAATGGATTACTGTTACAGATCATCTCCAAGCGTCATGAACGATGAAACTGGGTGTAACACAACAATCATTTTTGCACCATACTCATGCAGTTATCTCTAGAAAATAAAGATTGCTTGGCTTAGACAATATGTTGTCATCAAAGCAAAACAAAGCTCATTTTTTGTGAGATGCTGATAAACTGGTGCGTTATCTCAAGAAAACAGAATACTCAACTTGTGGTTAGGAAAACCACCATAAAGCCACAAGAAATCACAAGAGCGGTTATTTAGGGGTGCTGGAGTTGTCTCACATTTCTGGAGCTTCTCTTTCTGACACATTTTGGTGCAGATGTTCTCAAATCCAGCTGTGGCAATAAGAAACTGGGTGACCAGCAGTATTTTAGGCAGCAATGAGGGAAAGAACAAAACCTCAACAGATAAACAGAACAGAACGTCATTTGAACAACTCAAAGGACAAAGTGGTCAGAGGTGCATCAGATTTCCAGTCATCTAAAAGCCGGTAATGAACTGTTTGATCCAGGCTGCGTTATGGGATGTGGTACGCTTATTAACGTGCCCTTCTGTAGGAAACTGATAATAATAATGCATCAGTTTTATATAGCGCTTTTCTAGGTCACTCAAAGACGCTTTACAGAGTTACATTATTCATTCACACAGTCATTCTCACCGGTGGTGGTAAACTACGACAGATGTCTGTAGCCACAGCTGCCCTGGGGCAGACTGACAGAAGCGAGGCTGCCATTCTGCGCCATCGGCCCTTCTGACCACCACCAACATTCACACACCGTCACACTCACATTCACACAGGCAAGGTGGGTGAAGTGTCTTACCCAAGGACACAACGACAATCTAACCCAGCCAGAGCTGGGGATCGAACCCGTGACCCTCCGGTTACCAGACCGGCCACTCTCCCAACTGAGCTAATGCCGTAATGGTCAAACATGATTCATTACCGTCTGGCTGCTCACATGGTGGCTGACTTCATGTCACTGAAAGCACTTACGGAGACTTTTAGAAGAAACTTGACAAAGTAGTTCAACATCATCAGGTAAATTATTATTTAAAGTAAACCCCATTAAAAACAACTATTTAGTTATGAAAGATCAGAAGGATCTGCTGACATCAGGAGGATTTCTTGTTGGTTTTTTTTTCACGTAGAGTTCCCTCATCATGCAGCTCAACCCTTTGACCTACTTTGGAGCTGATTTCGAGGAAACTAGATGGGGAGCTACAGGCTGAACATGTGGGTTTGTTTATCCAAAACTGAAGCTGATTCATATTTTCATTCTGGCGTTCACGTGTAGCTGAAATGTGCTCATACCTGAAAGAAACCTCACACACACACACACACACACACACACACACACACACACACACACACACACACACACACACACACACACACACACACACACACACACACACACACCACCTCCCAGAGAACCCTCTATATGTTGAGCTGTTTAAACTGGCTCTGTTCAGTCCACAGGTCCTCAGGCTAGCCTGCATGTGACACTATGTTCACTTCCACTGCTTTCCTTGAACTTTACTCAGGTGTTAGCTCAGATAGGTTAATATTATGTTCATCACTGTGGATTTTATGATACTTTTTGTGTATATTTATTTGATCTCTGATATATTTATAGTCTTGTAGTATTTTTTTGTCTTGTAGATTTATTTTCTTTTCAGAACTTGTTTTCTTTCCCTTTCTATTTCCTGTTTTCTCTTTTTTCTGCAGAATCCAACATTGTATGATCTAAATTTTTATTAAACAGAAATTATAGGCTCTAATATCTGTGGAAAGGTTATACACATCTTACTTGTAGACGACTCTTTTCTTTTGCCTTTTTTAGTTTAAAATTTAATTCTGAAACTGTTATGGAGGTAGAGGATTAAAGAATATAAGTTTTTTTTGTCTTTTCTGCAGTAGAACATTTAGATGGCTACAGGATGAGATGAAGGCTGGATATAGATCTGACAGTTCAATGTGTTCTTTATGTACGTAGCTTTCCAGATGCATGGGCCAGGATCCATCCAGATGTCTAATTTTGGTGTGAACGTTTGCTGTCAGCATCTTTTTTTTTTATTTCTCTGAAGACAGGAGAAGTCCTGAAGAGAAGCAGCTGAATGATATCAGTTTGGGGAAATGAATTTAAAATCTGACCAGACAGATTAGCTAACAGTTCTCCACAGTGGAGGCTAATGACAAAGATTTGTTTCACCTTAGAACAAATCTAATCACTAAAATGTTCTAGAAGTTCATGTAAGGACTTTTTACAACACTACTGCCAGTTTCACATGACGTAATTATTCTGGTAGAAATATGACTGTTCTGACTGGAAGTATAACATATATAGATAATAACTTACAGATCAACAAACCATGGATGACAATGAAAAGCTTCAGATCCATACTGAGCTCCCAAACTGAGGCCATTCAAAGAGCTATCTATTACAGTTTTTCTCAGTTGCTAAGACACATTTCTTGAAAAATGCTCTCAGTTTCTCCAAAGTTTGAACACAAAACCCAATTTTCAAGCTAAATTCACAAAATCACAGACTCTACTTGCAAAACCAAACTTTCTCCTCAAAACAGTTCAATCTCTGCCCAAAACTGAACTTTGTTGTCAAATCGTGCCCCGAGTCAGTCAAAATTACACACACTAAGAGCAGTCACTAAACACTAGAAAAATAGAAAACACAACACTCAGGACATGAATCTGGAGAAATACATGTGTATTGTTCACTGTAGGTGAAATGCATGTTGTGAAACAAAAGTAACTGAGCATTTAGCTCTGGAACAAAAAGACTAAACAGAAAGCTGGTGCATTTACACGAAGCACTGGTAAAACCAAACAGAAATCTGATGCGTTTGCTACTTGTGTACAGTAAGCCCATGTACGTAAAAATAAGGTACAAAAATATACAAATACTACCTAAGTGCATGACTCAGCCACAGGTCTCCGTACTGGTCAGGACACAGGGCTTCGTCCACATCACAGGACACATTTTGTCTGACCAGGCAACGAGGAAAAAAACCTCATCATTAGTGAATGTGAGAAAATGATTCTCTCTCATTCACTAGCTTCGAGGGTTGTTCAATCTAGAGGTCCAGTGGGGTTTTACGGATGGGCGGGACTTACCAGCTCTACAGTATGATGTCACACAGTAATTGCTGTCAACATTGACATACTGTACTATAATGTCAGAAGAAGGTCATTAGTTGTTCTCTGCTCTAAATCCTCAGACTGGTGGACTCAGTGAATCTACTGATGTTCAGTTGTAGCCTTTGTCCAGCCTCCCTCATGCTCACACCATGGACAAGAACATGGTCAATCCCAGCAGCTCTGATGTCATCAGATATTACTGTTCTTTGTCTTCCTGACCACCTCAACCTCCTCTGACACGAACTCTTCCTCAGAGTTCTGTCCATTGTAGGGCCTCACAAACCAGTGCTCTCTGAACTGGTTACTGTGGATGTTCCCTCACATCATCAGACACAAGTGGGATCAGTTTTGACTTGTAGTGTTCAAGTGGTGACACCTGTGCTTTAATTGTGTTTGACTTTTGTCACCTGTGCTCACTATTTTGCAGCACAGCTGAAAAGTGCTCACTATTTTGCAGCACACGTGCATCACAATGAAAATGTGTTGAAAAGTTGTGTCTAAACAGCCGACAAGAGCTTATGATTTTGTCAAAATAGTGATTGTTTCAATCAGTGGGTTCAGGCAACTGAGAATTTGGTTCAGACAACAGAGTTTGGTGTTTTAGCAATTGAGAAAAACTGTAACAGCTCATAGCTTTTGTGCAGAAATCCACTTTAAGAGCTGTAGTTTTAACCGACTGCTGAGACTGAAGCCTTTATGAAGAATGTTTTCCTGGGTCTGCATTTCGTTCTTGTCTAACATATGACCTAATAAAGAAACGTTCACAAAGAAAATTCAGAAGAGTTCTTAAAAAACAAGTTTATAAAACTGAATAAATGCAAAAAATACTCAAAGTGTGCTTAGTTAGTGTAATCACCACCTTGGTGAGGAGAAGGCAGCGGTTCAACTACACTACAGTCAACATTCTTTGGCAAAGTGATGTGGAAACTTGAGCATTCCAACATTCAATCACTAATATAGGAGACATAGGAGAGTTTTCACAGAAAAGGCCTGAACATAGTGTCCCTCTTTAAGAGTATTTATTGATTTACTTTATTCAAATACATTCAAAAATACATGTTGATAAATGTTTAAAGATATGTTTTTTTAAAGAATTCATTCTTAAGTGTGATTTTGTTAAAGCATCACATGCTTTAGTGTATAAAGTGAAAACATAAGTAGTGCAGAAAGCTTCATTATTTTCAGTTGTCAGCTTTAAAAGCACCAAAAAGCCTGAAACATCAGGGCTTTTTATTCCCTTTACATAAAAAGTGCAGTTTGTCTAAAAAGTTTCCAGAAGGGTTTTCTGGTCTTGGGTTTCACAGTCTTGGTAAATCTTTATAACAGCTGCCTCAATAGAAAAAAGGTGCTCGTCCTCCACCTCAGGACAGCAGAGCCTCATGAACTCTGCAAGTTGGAGCAGATACTCAATATTGTGGCCCGTGTTGCCTCTGCAGATGGAGATCTGTGCAGCAATCTCCTTATCGGACGCCGGACCGAGGTAGATGGGGTTGTCAGAGGTAGCGATGTAGACGAGAGCCAGCAGCGGATCCTGATTCTTCTCTTTGGGAATGAACTCCACCATCTCGGTTGCGTAACCTCCCAGCAACACCTCTCTCACGTTCAGGTACTGAAGGGACTCTTCCATCTGTGGCTCAGACACTTCGTATGCAACGCCCCATGTGCAGGCCTGGGGTGTAAAACAAAACTGTCAGCTGAAATGTCAACAAGTACATGTTGTCCTGGAAGAGATCAAGTTTATAGAGAAATCTATTTGCATAAGACGACGAGAAACAAAGAAAAGAACATCTGAGGCTGAGCCTGCCAAAACCAAGTCTATTTTTACCATCAAGTATTTCTTGATCTGCACTTATTAACTTAGAAATGTGAACAAGTTGTGTATTACATGAGAGAAAAAACAATAACAACGTGCTGCTGCTTATTTCACATAAAGGTGATCAAAAAGTTCATGATCAAAGAATTTTTGGATGTAAAAGTAAAAAACTGAAACCAAACTTCATCAAAGATTTAACCTGAAACAGGAGTTCTGTTCAGGCAAAACACTCACCTCCTCATCTGATACAAGTGTGACAACTCTGCCAGGCTGGGGAGAAAACACACACACACACACACACACACACACACACAGACACACACACACAGACACACACACACACACACACACACACACACACACACACACACACACACACATTGACATGTGAAGCTCACAGATAACAGGACTAAAATGTAATGTTTTATATATAATTTTTAAAATGATTCTCACCTTCTCCTTGTCCCCACGATGAAAGTCATCTCCATGCCAGAACCTTCTCTTGTACCCTTTAATGTAACCGACTTTGCTTCTTTTATAAGCAAATCCGGGTTTCCACACTAAAGATCCGTAGCCAAATATCCAAAAGCTACTTTTCCCCTTGATAAAGTCCTGAGGTTTCATTCTTAAATAAATAGTTTCAAAAACAAAAAGTCACTTAGTCCTACGGGTAGCTGCTATTCGATAAGTCTTATTATTTCTGATCATCCATTCTAATGTCGGGTTATAAAGCACTAAGAGCAGAAATCCGCCTCGTCATTTTGTCCTGTTACAAGCGGAACGTTTATTTTTCACCTCAGTGGGTTTTAAATAAACTCCGACCGGTTTGTTTTCGTCCCGTCTGAACGTCAGAGAACGAGCACGTGTATTTGTTGTTCAGAGTTCTGAGAGGGGCACGAGCTCGGCCAATGAAATCACAGTGGAGGCGGGGTTAGAAGTAATATAAGCCAATCAGCGTCTTTGCCCGGTCCCATTCCAAAGGTTTGAGCTTGGGAAACGTTTCGGCTGAATTTTATGGAAAAAAGGAGAGGAGAGGAAAAGGCACTGGGTTCAAGACTGGAGTCAAAGCTTATATTTAACAGGTTCCTTTTCAGGCATAAACTCAGCTTTCAAATGTCTGTAAATTTAAAATGAATATTTCTAACATTTTAAACGCATGTTCTAATTATTTTAAAATGTATATTCTCTTCTTAACATTGTTCTCTTTGAAGTTTTTCAAATATTTAAAAGGTGATCACAAAAGGTCAAACAGTCAACACCAGCAGGTTAATCATATTACCTATAAATAGCCTGGAGCTATAACTGTGCTCTCCAAAGCTCATTAAGTGTCAGTGTTCTGCACGGATGCATCGGACCTCATTGTCCCCATGCAGGCTGAGACATGGTACATTTGTCCTCTGTTTGTCACTGTGCTTGACATCAGCTAAAAGGTGAAACAGGAGACAACAATCTTTAAAAACTCCACACAAATCCTACTGCCCCCAAGTGGTTATAAAAGCAAGAGTTTCAGGAAAGTGCTGCATCTGTCTGCACTGGCTCACACTCACCAAAAGGCTTCGAGAATGACACAAATATTAATGGTTACAAAGTCTGATGCCTCTGTTTTTAATGATGGCAATAAACTCCAGTATGTTATGAAAAGATGAATTTAACAAAATGCAAAGCTCCTCTTTGGTATGAAAATTCACCAAATTAATTTTTAAAAGCATTTTCAGTGTTGGAGCATCGGGTGAAGACTTCTGAAGGATGGTCTGGTGTCAAGAAGTGCAGCAAAGAAGACACTTTTCTCTACAATAAACCTCAGGGACAGGCTAATATAAAGGTTTCAGGGACTGGACTGCTGAGGAAAAGTCATTTTCTCTGATGAATCTACTCTCTGATTGCTTTGGGTTTTCTGAAAAAGGATTGTCTTCAGAAGAAATTGTGAACACTACCATCAGTCCTGTTGTGCCAATAAATAAAGCTACCTAACCTGAGCAATTTGTCCCAATCAATAATGCTTATAAAGTCAGTGAATCTTAGGAAAATCTGATGTAAAATACTTTAGGAACAAACTTTGTAAAAACAAATACTTGTGTCCTCCTCACATCTTTTAGCCTTGAGTGTAGTTGGTATGAATTAAGATATAAATTAAAAACCACGAGGGGCTCTTTATTATACAAACCTTTATGTATATATTTGAATATTTCTTCACATTGCCTCCATTTACAATACCGTCCACTGCATGAATACGAGCACTCTGACTTCACATCAAACCCACCATAAAGCTCCTTAAGATCCTACCAGGCCTAATATTATTGCATCTATGGACAACAGACCAACGTTCATGTCAGCTGACACAAACGGTTTTTAAACGAGCGCAACATTTAGGATTTAACCTGATGTACACTCAACCACCGAAGAGCAAGAAACAAACAGTGGACCAGAAATGAGTTCTGTGTGTCTTTTTATAGCAAAATAGAAAATAACAATATAATAATAAAACAAGACACCAAAACAAATAAAAAATAAATTCACCTTTTTTGGTAGCATCAACTTAAAACACATGTACAAGTCTAATCTCAGCATATAAATATACAGTATATACAAAAAACATCTTATAAAACAAAGAAAGATCAGTGCTTCATATCATTAAATTACTAATGAAATACTAATCTTACAAAATAACATTATTGGTTCAGTCATTCCCACTGAAGGCGTCCTTGGTTTGATAGTCACTTCATTTGTGTCTTTGTCTTTATTGGGGTGCATAAAATATTCAAGGCCCAATCCTAAGTTTCCCTGCATAAACTTTCAGTATATTGCATCTTTTTGACTGTTTTGTGTTGTTACCTCCATGCTGCTGTGCAAAAGAATCACAATAAGGCAGGGCACAAGGTTTGACTTCTATACACATTTAAGGCTTTGTGATCTAGTCTGCATACATTCTTTATAAAATTGATGTTCTACAACATTAAAAATCCTAAATATTCCTCACAAATGAACCGTTTTCAGTCGTTTTTGTGTTTTTGCTTGCATAGTCCACTACACTCTGATTACATGTTCTAGTAATTCTTGTTGCCTTCGGAGTAACTTGAGCAAAGCAGACGAGGGTTTGGGTCGAAACTGATCAAAGGGTTTTGTCCTTTTGATCCCACAGTCTTTTGTTTCAGTCTGTACATTCTCACAAAAAGAACATTATTAGCTTTAGTTCTGCTGTCGTCAGAGAGCACATCCAGTTATCAAGTTTTCAAGAGCAGCAACTTGCATTTAAATAAATCCCAGTCTCTTCTCACTTGTAAACAGTCCACAAGGGATCCAAACTGGACAATGAATAATGTTCTGATTATTATACCTGGAAGAGTAAAAAAAAACCCATCAGTCTCAGATATGGAGAAACACATGATCTTCTTCTAAAACACGTGTTGATTTAAGACGATGCTTACCTCAGTAGCGATGATGCACTCATTCTTCTCCTCTGCTATAACAAAGACAGACTGGTAGATTGAGTCTCCAGAGGAACATATTGTTGATATTCTACACTCGGGCCTTTCGCTGTGACATAAAAAGACACAATCTATTAGGTGCGGATTCAGTTTCAGTGACAAACCAGTTTAAAAACATATTCGTGTTTGCGCCTTTACCTGTACATTCTACTTAAACGCTTTTGTTCTTCTATCGTCTTTTCACAGTTTTCATCTTTGTCCAAAGGGGACAGCTCGTCCTTGTACCTCAGGGAGGATTTATAGTCCAGGGGATAGTGATTAATGAATTTATGATTGGACTTTTCTGCAGGACAGTCCACGTCCAAATCAACCTTCTTATTTGTGTTTTTGAGTTCAACAGTTGAGATAAGGTTCTCTTTCTGAAAGTCGGCCTTAGAGAGGTTGTTCATTGTTTCAGAGTCCTGCTCCTTATTTTGCTGTTGTCTTCGGTTACGTATGACTGCTAACACCATGCAGAGAAACACCAGAAAAGCCACCAGGCCAACACCCAAGCTGATGGCAACAAAGTTCAGCTTTTCATTGGACTCCAAGCCCGTGTTGGGGCTGGGGGTATTGGCTGAGCGCTGATCACTGTGCTGGCACTGGGAGCCGCTGTAGGAGGCGGGGCAGATGCAGGTGGGTTTGCCCGAGGGTCCAGTGGTGCAGGTCCCACCGTTGAAGCAGGACTGAGTGGCGCAGTGGTTTGTGGGACTGTCGCAGTGACGGCCGGTGAAACCCGGCGGGCAGGTACAGGTGTAGTCATTGATGCGGTCGATGCAGGTGGAGCCGTTCGCACACGGGTTCCTGGCACACTCGTCGATGTTGATCTCACAGCGCAGTCCAGCGAAGCCTGAGCGGCAGCTGCACTGTCTGAGGTTACCGTGGATCACACAGTGTCCACCTATAAACCAAAGAAATCCACATGAATTACCCATAACGCAGGACTCCAAATATATAGATTTACTTTTGATGACTTGAGACTAGTTCTTTACCATTGGAGCATTGCAGCGAGGTACATTTGTCCATTTTCTTCTCACAGTTGAGTCCAGTGTAGCCAGCTGGACACTCGCATATGTAACTTTGTCCGTTATTCCTTTCTTTGCACTTGCCTCCGTGGAAGCATGGTCTGTCTGCACAGGTCAGTATCTTGTGTTCACAGTGTGGCCCTTCAAACCCTTTTGGGCACACACATGAATAGCCAGCCTCAGAGTCCTGCAGAGAATTTTAAAAAAACACCCAAAGATTATCAAAAAATATCTGTCAAATGCTTTTTATTGTATCCAGCAAACAAGTGCCCTGACGAACCCCATTCTCCTCAGTTTGAAATCTATTTACAGTGCAAAGTCTGTGAACTGGGTCATCTACTGACTTGACAATCGATAGCATCCTCCTGTAGTAGCAGATAGACCAAGGCAAAAACAAAAACAGGAAAGCCTGTGCTGTGGGAAAGGAGAGAGAGAGACTTCCGGACTCACCAGGCAGTGGCCTCCATTGAGGCAGGGCTCGCTGTCACATTCCCTGACCTCAGAGTCACAGTTAACCCCAGTGAAGCCTGGCAGGCAGGCGCAGGTGTAGCTGCCCTCGCCTGTGTTCATGCATGTGGCCCCATTGGCACAGGGCTTATGATGAGTGCAGTAGTTCAGATCTGTAAACAAAACAGTGGAAACATTACCAACGAAGACAAAGAGAATCACTTTGCTTTATCTTGAACATCCAGTTTCCTGTTTCTTTCAGACCACGAAGCAGTTCGCCCACCTTGGTCACAGAAAATGCCTCCCCAGCCTTCTTTGCAGGTGCACTGCCACGGCTCTCTACAGGTACCATGTTTACAGGACGGATGGAGTTTACACACATCACAAAAGAGTCCCTGCCAGCCCTCTCTGCATCTGTTCACACATAAAACATGACAGTTGGCTCAAACGCAAACTTACACTCATTCACAAACAAAAGCCAGAGGACTAGAAACAAGAGGAAAAGAGTAAAAACACACAGTGTTTACACAGTGAAGTCATTTTATTTACTATAACTTGATATTTAAAACAGAAGGACTTGCTTTGTGTGTTTTATGTTATTAAATGTATAAATGTAAGTTCATTTTTAAAATGAACATTTAGTCACACTCACTTGCACTCTCCTGGTTCTGTGCATGTTCCATTACTTTCATTGCAGCCTTCAAGACAGATTGCTGAAAGAAAAAAAAGGTTTTATATAATTAAACATAAAAAGCAGTAAACCTCATCACCCTTTAATACCTCCTTTCCACTATAAAACCTGTTACCTCACCCTTTCATGGAGAAGTCATTCAATTCTGCGCCTGTCTCGTGCTCTATGCGGCAGATTTTGCACGCTTTAGCACTTTTTTAAGCGTGTGGTTTGAGCGCAGCAGATGCTTGTTCTCAGAAAAGGAGGACAGCTGCACCCATTGTTGTCAGAGGACGGTTCGAGCCCCGCATGCAGCTGCTGCCCTGCACCGCCTCAACAAAAGAACCCTCAATTTAGTGGCGCGTGGCGCCCAATAATGCCGCGATTAACCCCGGCGCGTGCTGCCGAGCGAGCGACCACCGCCCTGGATTAAAGCGCACGCGCCCTGAGAGAAGCAACCTCAGATTTATTTTGACACTTTCCTTCAAATAGGAACGATTTTAAATGAAAGACTCGAGAGAGAAAAAAATACATATTTTCTAAACTTGTGGGGTTTAAAAGCCTGAATTTCCGTTTAAAACTATAAAACAAATAAAAAGTGTCCACGTCTTCACGTTTTCTTACGTTCTTGGCAGTATTCTCCCTTCCATCCAGGTAGACAGTCTATTTCCCCGTCAGGTTTGCAGGTGTAGTGGCCAAAACGATCGTCTCTCGGTGCGCAAATTTTGGAACAAGTGTCCCCGTAGTAATGTTCTTTGCAGATGATCCGGTATGAGTACCTTAGCTCCGTCTGCGTCCCGATCTGCGCATCCTGGGACCACTCGGGCCCTATTCCCAGCTGTCTTTGAATGGAAAAGAAGCTGATCAAGAATTCAGGGTTGCTGGAGTCTGTGAAGAAAAAAAGTCACAACTTGAATTCATTTGAGATTAGTAAAAATATATAATTATATCCCCCCCCCCCCCTCTATAACATGTATAAACAAACTGACAAAAACAAAAGGTGTGAAATCCAGGAAAAAGTCGTAATGGGAATTCTGGCCAGGGTTAATACTAATGCACACTTTTCCCACGCATGCCAAAAATAAAACAAAGGAAGTGCATTGTGTTGGAGATATTTTATTGTATAATGAATGCCGAGTGATTCATAAGCCATCCCAACAAACACAAACCCATTACGCTGAAATCCGTTTGCCAGAACAAGCGATTTAAACACGCGATAGGCAATAAATCACATCATCTGAGCGCGACTTTGTCTCCCTCTAGTGGCGATAACCGGAATGGCAGCTTACCTCCAGGCTGCTCCGCTGCAGGTGAATACCAAGCTTCAATATCTAACGAGAAAGCCCCCTGAAGGAAGACACAACACATAAACATCAGAAACATTTTAAAAGGGGAACTCCGTAAAACACATATGTAGCTATTAATGATGAGTGGTAAAGAAAGCAGGCTCTCTATACTTTAATTAATTCACTCAATTAATTCACTCAAAAGCAAAAGATAAACAACAGAACCGGATATGCTTTTAATATTTTCTCTATTTTTGCGTGTTCATAGAGAAATCAGCAAAACTAAAGGAAAGATGTTGCAACGAACGGCTTGAAATATGGGGATAAGGTTTCTAATAGCACTAAATTAAAGTATACTTAATTAACACATATTATAGCATCAATTTATGATGATTTATGAGGGGGGGAAATAAAGCAATGTATATGGAAACTATGTAACTCCTTAAAAGTTAAACTCATTTCGTTGTTTATAATAATAATCTGCGAAAAGTGTGATGATCCAGCGCGCGCGCGCGGCGGGGACGCGAGTTTCTTACCGGCCAGGTGAAAGTGAGCGGCAGGCGCAGCCTCGCGTCCTGCTGGATGCTGAACGAGTCGGTGCCCAGAACAGGTGTGCTCGCTTTCCCAAATATGCACCTTCCAGGAGACACCTCCGTCTGGTAGTTCTTCAAGCAAACCTTGAAATAAGTCCTGCAGCCGCTCATGCTGCAACCGCGTCCGTTAGCCAGCAAACCTTTAGAATTCTGAAAATGATGGAGATCTATCTCGAACACGCTTGATCCCAAAACCTAAAAAGAAGTTCACAGTGAGCACAGAACCATAATGCGCTTTTAGATCAATATTCCTAATGTTGTGTTTTTAAATACCTGAGTGAATGGTATCATAACTACTGCGATGATAGAGGTGAACCAATCGGCCATCCTTTAGAGTTTAATGTGCGTATCCTATAAAATCAGTCCACTCGTCGTCAACTCGTTGCTATTCCAAATAAAAAGTACTTTTTAAAAAGAGACAAAAATAAATATAATCCTTCTTCTAAAGCCCGCGGGGACAAGATCCAGCTGCACAATCCGTATCCAGAAGAAAAAGTGAGACCAAAGCCCGAGTTATCCAGTTGCAAGAGGTTAGACAATTATCAGTAACGTCAATATCCACAAGTGAGTCATTCTGCGGTCTTTATGTTGGCCATCCATCGTGGCGGTCAGCTGGTGTTTGACTGTGCTGTGCTGATGCGGGGCTTGTGTTGCCAACAGTGATGAGCGCATGTAGCGGAGCATCAGCGCATTGTGACTTCCAGTGAGGCACGTCTGACGTCCCTCCCAGTTTATATAGACACGGTGTCAGTGCAGACACTGCCGGTAAACACCACCCACTACCCCCCCCCCCCCCCCCCCCCCCCCCCCCCCCCCCCCCCCCCCCCACACCCCTCCTCCTCCCCCCTGCAAAGAGTGTAAATATCAACATTCATTATAAGTTCTGGGAGTTTTAATTCACCTGCTCCCAAAAAGTATATATGTTTGCATCTGCAGGTTTTTTTTAAATATATAATTCCAAACAATGATTCCTATTAGGGATTTATTTTTAAATGAATAACACATTCAAAAAGATTGACATGAACCAGTCTTAATTATGTCTGTATATGGAGTGCCTTGGATTTTTTGACCTTCCTTCTCACCGTTTTTGTTTAGTTTAGATTCTAAACTTCTAAACTTTAGAAGATAAAATAAAAGATCACTCCACTGTGAACACATTTAGTCTCTCAGAAATCAGCTGAGAAACCCATCTTTAAAAAAAAATGAAAACAACAATCCCCTCCTTTTCTCTAAAAACCTTTTGGGACTTTGTGCTAAAATAACTGTTTTCTTTTTAAATATTTGTTGCTCCAAACAGACTTTATTTATTTCTGCTACTGGGTAGTTATCATTAGAACCCCTAACACACACATTTGTGCACACAAAGAGAAAAAAATGTAATTTAAATGTGTTTATTGTAACTAATACAAAAAACCCCTAACCCAGAATGAAGTTGCTCTCTGTGTGTAAATTAAAGCCAACAGTGTATCCTGCATGTGTTTGTTGAACTAACATTCACAAGAGCCTTTTTTTTCTTCTATGTATGGATAATTGTTGGAAAGAAACATGAACTAAAAAGTAGTATATAAAGGCCTCTGGATAAATAAATTCAAATGCCACATGCATTTTATCACACGTAAACTCACGCTGAGTGCAGGCTTTGCTGCCTGTATCACTGCTGCAGCAGATCAACTGATCTGGGAGGATTTGCAGTGAGGGAACAGGATTTGAGAAACGTTCCCTGACCCAAAAGGTGTGTGGTTAAACAGCTCGCCTGCCGAGGTGACTTCATCCCTCATAACCCAACCTTTTGACTTATCGTTCTGAGGTTTGGCTTCAGGGCAGAGACAATGGACCATTGACTGTGGAGCAGAGTGAGTAAGAGGCCCGGACATGTCATACTTCTGTTTAATTGAAGTATTTGCCGTTCCCACCGTTTGACTGCATTGCACAGATCCTGAGCCGGATCAATGTGTGCAACAGTTAAATCATGTGTTTAAAAAAAAGATTTTAATTCACTTATATGAGGCGCCTCTGGCTGCAGGGACTCATTAAATTACAACAAACATATAATGTAACACTGCTCCCCTTCTTACACGTCAAAACATACATACACTTTAATATTTGATGGGCTGCGGTTAAGGTTTCTCTGCTGCTGCTCAGGTTGCAATTCGTTGTAAAGCAAATGGACTGTGCTAAACATGCAGTGATGCTTGAGTTGGCTGCGTCAGACATGGAGAAGCACCTTCCTGAAAACACAGGATCTCAGTCTGATTTTATCATTCCTTTTTATATTAATTTACATAGATTTTTTAAAAGGCTGGGCTCCAATTTTAAAGGGCGTTTGAATAGCTGCATCACTTATTTATTTAATGCAAACAATAAAATAACTGGCTCTTTTCTGCTGTGCTGCACTAGAATAAACACAGCCCTGGAAACAGACACCGGCCCGCTGCAGGTCCATCTGCAGCTTTGTGTGGAGCATTTCTCTTTGTGACTGTTTTGTAAAGCTGACTTCTGATTGTTCTATGTCTATTCAGCTGGAATCAAACCCTCAAAATAACATTTGGGGGAAACAAAAAGAAGAGGTTAATTCGCCTTTGGATTTATCAGTTTGCTGTTTATGAAAACCCAACTTACAGTTGTTTGGCTAATTGGAACACTAATGTTTTTTATTCCCCCTCCCCGACTGGCTTTATCATAAATTATAAATTCCAAAATGTTTGAAAGCTCATCAGTCAAAATATGAATCACTCACATGGTGTCGAGCATGTGCAGTTTCACTTTGAGCTGAGGATTTATGTTTGCTCCACGTCGCTGCAGAACACTCTCAAACTGCCTGACACCAGTCACACCAGCACACTGTTGATACTCATTATTTCCAAAACATACACAAATTATTGTATCCCTCATATTCAACAGGGATCAAAGACCTTAAATTGTCCTCGGCTAAATGTCTGTTTATTTCCTATTTATTGTAAATTGGACACATGAACCTCTTGACCTAAAAAAAAAAAACATTCAGAGCTGAAACAAACTTGTGTAAAAACCTTAAAATCTTTATCGTTTCACGTGTTTTGTTTTCATGCTCTGCTTTAACCTCCAGTGTCCCGCTTGACCCCGTTCTGAACACTTTTCAACAAACAACAGACGAGTGCTGTAAGAAAGGAGCTACAGTGGTAACAGATGGTCCCCTCCAGTTCAGAAATAGCGAGCGAGCAGTTTAACACTTCTTTACAGCACATTTGATCTCTATGCCCCAATCTGTTAGGGCCAATCAATGGGGGCTTTTGATGTGTGCTGCCAATAGGTCTGAGGCATGTGAGCATGTTGGTCTGGGAGGAGAAATCACCTGCTGTTGCAATTAGAAAAACAAGGGGTGCTTTCCTCCTCTCACAGCACCAGGCTGTCCAGTTGCAGCTTAATATGATAAAAAAAAATACCTTCACCAAAATTTTGGTTGAATTTTAAAATGCTGACACAAAAGAGAGAGGGTGAATTTACAGAATATAAGAATTTAAAGAATTTTATTTGCATGAAATTGAGATTTTCATATCAGCGTTATTGCCACTGAGAAGATCTTAAAAAAAAACACACACACACAGACACACAAGGAGCAAATGTCAACATTAAAGTCAAAGCATCAGGAATAAGATAAAATCTTTTCAGAATAAAATAAAAACAAATTGAGTAATACATTTCCAGATAAGTCAAAAGTAGCATAGCGAAGCAAACCCGGCTGAGCTCCTGAACCTGACTGTATTTATCCCAGTTTTACTCGTATTGAAACCTAATGATCTGGATGAGTTTTTACTGATAAACTTTATAAAAACAAGGCATCTTAGTTAATACATTCTTTTGGCTACTTCCTCAGCAGCATCCACAGCAGAGCTTCCTTCAGTCCTTCACAATAAGAGTCTCAAACATGCACAAGTTCCTCAAAACCTCTAAAGTTTACTGGTGTCTGGTAAAGTATAAACACATAAACAGAACTAATACATCTGGGGGGTCTGTGATTTCTTGGAATAGCCTTCAACTTTTATTTTTGACCTTTCAACTTTAACCTAAAACTGTATAATCATGTTTCTTCACGTGGCACAAATCTGCTGTCAAGATTATCTATCAATCATTTTGTCATTTGATCAATTTAGTGAAACATTAATAGAAGACAGCAGACTCTAAAAGCATTATGGACGTCTGTTTTCAACTTAAAGCTTCAGCTCACAGTTTCAAAGCATCTGTTATGGTGGCATTCTTTTTAATAAGAGCCTTGAGGCTGTTTTGAAACTTTCCAGCCACCTCCTTCTGTTACTGTTGACTAAACACAGCTCCTCCATCTTTACAACACAACAAACAACGCTCTTCGGTCCGCCGCCATCATGACATGATGCACGCAGGTGTCACCAGCCTGAGTAAAGATCTGAGGCTGCTGAAAGGACGTTCTGTGTCACTGTGACATCATTCTTGACTGCAGTGTGATTTATGACTCCACAACATTCTTAAAACGGGTTATCAACAGGTTTTAAATGCTCAGTGTTGGTCGCAGTGGTCAGATAATGTGAGAAATCTCCCATCCTGCCACATTTTACGGTCTCTTTTATCACCCCCCCCCCCCCCCCCCCCCCCCCCC
>SSNR01000222.1:645070-656556 GCA_006937965.1 Callopanchax toddi | reverse complement strand
CCCCCCCCCCCCCCCCCCTGCTGCTGCTGTTTGTGCTGGACAAAAAAGAAATCCATAAATTTGCAGCACATGAAAGCCAAACTTGTTTTCGTGTCGGTGCAGTTCTCGAGGCTGAACGTGTGTTTGGAAGAAGCAACGGTTGACTTGAGGAAATCCTCCCTTGGCAGAGTCAAAGCATCATCGCCCTACGCAAGACGAAACCGCACAGCAGGAAAAGGAAAAAGATAAATGGAGATGAGAGAAGAGCGTGCTGGTGTGAAGAGGGCTGTAAAAGTCAGCCAATCAGGAAGAACAGCCTGGGACCGTAACAGCTCACATGCTGGTCTACCTGTAATAGGAGGCGTGAACAGGTGTATCTGCTGTGTTTGGTTGCAGAACTAAAGTTCTAAATTGTGTCTATTATGTATTTTTACTGAAATTGCTCTACTCTGAGAAACAGAATACTTCCAGTAAAGGAAAAGCAAAGATTAATCTAAACGTCTGAAGAGTTTTGGCCTCTCTGTGTCACAGGAAAATTCAACTTAATCACTGAACATCAGCATGATTAGCGACTTGTAATTTCACCTCGGTATGCAGCGCTGCTAGATGCTGTGATGTTAGGTGATAAGGATCACGGTTTAATTATACAAATACCTAATGATCTCTTATCTGCTGTTTTCCTCCAACTTCCTGAGCAGGGACACATGACCTCTACAGCACAGCTCTACAATACATCATTCTTTATTTAGACAAACAGCATTTTGTTGTTTCCTTTTAAACCTACATCTCCTCTCTGCAGGGCAAACAACACGAGCAAAGCCTTTTGTGTAAAGGGATTATAATTCAAGTCAACTTAAGGCCTGTGCTGGCAAAGGGGTCGGTTTAAAGGACTATCTGGTCCCTAAAGAGCTGGGTCTATGAGTTGGACTCTTGTCAGTGTTCATGGAGAAAATCTCAAAGCATGGAAAGGTAGGCATCTGGTTTAGAGTCTCAACGTCTCATGATTGCTTTTAGCAGATGATGTGGTTCTGTTGGCATTTTCACGTAACCGTCAGCGTGCACTGGAGTGGTTTGCAGCAGTGAGATGTGAGTCAGCTCCTCCAAATCTGAGGCCATTTTCATGACATGAAAAGGTGGAATGCTCCCTGTAGGATGGAGCAGAGATGGACCAACCAACTGGGGCATCGTCTTCAGTAATGAAGGCGTTGAAGAAGCAGCTGAGCTCTCAAGGTACTGGTCCAGCTATGTTCCGACCATCACCTATGGGCATGAGATTTAAACTGTGACCAAAAGAATGAGATCCATAATAGAAATGGCTGAAACGAGCTTTCTTTGTAGGGTGACAGGGTTCAGCCTTATAAGGTGAGGAGATCCATCATCTGAACTCTTCACCTAAAGGAGTCAGCTGAGGTGATGCAGGTTTTCCAGGAATGTCCCACTGACAGGCCAAGACCTCGGTCTCTCTGGAACACCATGAGATTCAGGGAGAGACGGAGAACCTGTCACTTCTATCACCCCTTAGAGAATCCAGATTATTAAAGATTTGGTTTAATAGGTTGGCCTAAGTTACCTGACACACCTCAACAACTAGACAGTGTAGGATAGGTGCCACTACATCAGTTCATCTGATAAACCACGGCACCAGAGCAGTAACTTGTTGACACAAACGCAGACCTACAATGTTTTCTCTGAACATTCCTGATGGATTTGGATAAATAAGTTTCCGTGCCATTCAAATTAATCTTCCAGTTCAGAGTTTGTGTTTTCAGACATTCCACAATGATTTATTAGCCAATAAGGTGATGGATGGCTCTGATATCAGAACTATAAACCAAGCACATTTGTGCAGTAAATGAGTTTGTCTTTCAGCCTCTGAGCTGTGAGAGGCAAACAAAAAGCTGCGACACAAACCACATGACATCAGTGATTTTCAGACAAATAACACGTTCCAGTGATCATTTATCACACTAAATCAAAATCAACAAATAAATTTAACTTTCCCATCACATTTTTAGATTTTTTTCATTATAAATATAAATGGACTTTATGACATGAAAAACATCACAATATTAAAGCTATGTAAAAGGTAAGTTGACATTAAAAAGGCAACTCGTCATTCATTTGAACTGGAGAAGCTTAGAACTTTAACGTACATGCCTTAGTCATTAAGGGTCAAAATAACTTTTCAGTTTAATTTTAAAAATCCAATCTACTGATTTTGATCTGATATCTCATTTAAACAATTAACCACAAAGAAAACCCAATCAGAACAGACAAAACCAGTCAGCCAAGCTTTCATACAAGTAATCAGAAGTTGGATGAGCAGAAATTAGAAACTATATTTTTACGATTTAATTTATTCTCGTCTCATCTTCCGTTTTATCCAGGTCCGGGTCGCAGGAGCATGATTTAATTTATTGTGAAATAAAACCATGTTGAATATTTTCATTATGAATTTACTCTTTGAATAAATCTTTATCATCCATGATTTTGATCAATCTTAAAATGTTTTTTATTAATTTTATGCAAATGATGTATTTCCCTTTTAAATACAGATTTTAGTTCATTGCTAACATTGTTAGTTACGCACGGTTAAACTTGCTGTTTTAAAACAACAAAGAAAAAACATGCAGTACTTGGTTATAAAAGTTGGAAATGTTAATTAGAAACTTCCATTTGTGGTTAATAAATAAATAATGACATGTATTTTGGATTTTTGTCATTTTCCCCATAAAATCTGACATATTTGACTCCAAGTACCAACTGTGGTCAAATAGACCAAGCACATGACAGCACCGTGTAAAATATAGTAGTCTCTTTTATTTGTTGCTTAATGATTAGCAGTATAACTGATTTTAACTCAATATTTACAGACATTTGATTGAAACAATAAAACGTATTAAAGCTTGAGGACTGGTGGAAAGCACTAGTGGATTTAACTTGACACATTTAGAGAATTCTTAATTTTATTTTCCTTTTTACAAAGAAAAATTTCCTCTATTTTTTTCTTTTTTTTTGTTGCAATTTTTATTTTTTGTATTTATTGTTGCAAGTAAACTTCCTTAATCGACTGAAGTGTGTCCAATAGTTTTATAAGTGACTAAATGTCAAACAATAAACGTATGACTGGTTTGACTTTATGAATTACCATCAAAATTCCATGTATTATGTTGGAGCTGATAAGGCTCAGAGTGAGCAGCAGCTTATATCCTCTCTCACAGTAATTACAGGTTGCTCTGAGAAGCTTATGTAACCCCAAAGGAGCGTTCAGCTGACCTGTCACACAGTACGACTCACTGAGCCTTTTGTCTGTGTGGTCGCCGGACACCGGCTCAGCGGTCAGGGACCTGATAGGTGGGACTGAAAATGTATTTCGACAGGCTTCATTTAAAATTTTAGTGCTTTTTTTAATTTCAAGTTTTGCACAAGCAGAGGAAATCATTTAAGATGTGATGTGCTTCAAAAGTGGCACTTGACTTTCCCTGCTCGTGGTCAGGACAAGTGTCCATCAGTCAGCTTGTGTTAGCCGTTTGCCTTTGGCCTCCACCTCCCGCCCTCTCACCCTCACCCCATCCTCAGCTTTACCCTGAGCCTGGGAGCGGAATTCTGGGAACATTTTTCCATGTGAAATGCCGAGGTCCAGTTGAGGGGTGTGACGCCAGTGCATTGTTCCAGCAGCAAAAAAGGAACCTCTTGTGATGAGGCCAATTCCTGTTGGTCCCAAAAAAACAGGCACTTTCTCACACTGACTTCCTTCCTCATTGGACAGCGCAAAACAATCCAAGACCAACCAGCAAAGTGAAAAAGAAAGAAGGTGAGGAAAAAGGAGCAGGAGAGGTGAGCCTTATAAGTGTTTGCATTAGATGCTGAAGAATTTCCAGGTTTCACCTGACTGTCACTTTCAAAGCATTGTATCTGCAGACACAGGCGTGTTTAGTGTTATTATTCTTATTGACTAGGACTATTCCACACTAATCGCTTTAGGATTTTGTGAAACGTTTTCTTAGGTTAATCTCAACTTTTACGATGACAACATGGTAAACTGCAGCAGATTGAGAAAGCAGAGGAGGAGCGAGCAGCGAGACTCGCCTGATTGAGAGAGCAGGACTCAGGAAGCACCTGCTTCTGCAGGGAGCTGAGCATTTATCTGACCCTGCTCACATCAGGTGGTTTCCTTGTTTACGTTGTCTCCCTGCAGCTCCCTGTGGCCCAGCCTCCATTGGCTGTCCTGGGCCACTCCTTTTTCCACCACATTCATTGATCTTAGGAGGGCCTGCCACTTCCTCACATCTCCATTCGCACCAGAAAGACAGAAACGTACCCCTCGCCCTCCTCCTGCAGCTTAATGTTAAAATGCACGAGCTACAAACGCAAAGCTCTGCCTGACCTCTCACCCTTGTCCTCAAAACACAAACACGGCAGCCTTGAAGACTGCCTTCCTGTTCCTCTTCTGGCCTATACTTGGGCACAGTAACAAAAACTGGGCTCATCAATTAGCCTGACTGATAACCTTGATCCTGCTGTCCTCCCTGTCACCTGTATTGCTCAACCTTAACCCATCTGGCAATGCTGAAACACTGATCTGCCCATTTTTGTGCTCCAGTTTTTTCATTCCTGGAAGTGTACAAGGAAAGTGCTTTTTCCTTTTTTTTGAAGAAATGACAGTGGCATTTTTAATACTCAAGTTGTTGCTGCTGAATGTTTCCTTTATTTTTTGTCCTTGTTGATATAATTAGAGGTAAATTGCAGCTTGGCTTTTGTAGTAATGACTGCAGGTTGGTCCAGACACAGGTGCTTTCTGTAATTACACAACACATGAGGTCCAGGAATTATTATCTGGGCTAAATATATATAATCAACCTCTGCAGATGTGCATCTAAACCTCTTCATCAAATATTTATCATCACCAAGAGGAAGCGCTTAACAGTGGGAGCACGATGAATCCTTAGCATTAAAGACGTACAGCTTTTGCTCCAATATTTAGGTTTTTGTTCTAGTTGGATACATTTTAGAAAATTTGCATGCAGAGCTCAGGTTGATCCTGAAACATGTCTGCATGCTGACATCTGCATGGTTCTACAGCAGTCCCGCTTAACTTGTTATCTCAGCAAGTGTTTCCTGCAAGCACCTCGCTCCTCTCTGAGACATGTGGAGGAGCTTGTGTTACGTTTTGTCCATGAGGTATTGTTCTCCCACAGTTTGACCACCGTAAATTAGCTGGAAACAATTCATCAAACATGAGAAAGAGGAGAGCAAAGAAAGGGGTAGGAAGAAAAGAAAAGGAAGAAACCAGCAACATCAAGGCCCCTGATGTGGCCCCAGCACATCGAACAAATATGTTAATGGTCTGGCTAATTGCTGCAATTCAGGCTGTTTAGAAAATATTATCCAGAACAGTCAGTATTGGGGTAGCTGGAAGAAATTTTCCAATTTTATGCCTTACTCAGAATGTTTAATGCTGCTTCAGCTTCTCTGAGTTTTTATATTCATCATTCTTTGTGTTGAGCTGCTGAGAGAAGTGGCTTTGTGTAGATTAGAAATAAAAAACCTGAAATATACGGCTTCTAATTGAAGATGAAACTAGATATCTTTTGGCCAGATTCACAGGATATTGCACAAGTAAGACATGTACTGTACATATTTGTGAGTACCATTTCCACGTTGAGTAAATGAAGTGTGTTTATTTGAAATTGCCGGAGGAGCCGCCCCTGTTTATTCCGCAGGCTGATTCCTCTTCACCATCAACATGACCTTCTTTAATGAGGGAATTCCTGAACATCAGAGGATGTCTAACGCACATCCTGGCTTTTAATCAGCCCTCAAGTTCTCACCTATATCATCAAGGTCCTGCAGATGTCCTGAAGTCGCAGATCAGCCTTGCAATCCTGAGGTCTCACAGAAGGACTGAGTGACCCGAAGCCTGCTCTGAGCTGCTAACTGTTTACGAGTTGAAACAGCTCCCCATAGCCCCAAACTGCCTTCGTTTGGCTGCATTGGAGAATTTTTAACAACAAAACTATGCCCTTCTGTCAAGATCTATACCCTGAGCCATCTCCCTAGAGAATCTAATGTCACAACCAATGTTCCCATGGATAGAAACGACCCCCGGGGAGGCTGAGATTGACAGCGAGCAGAGGGGAACCAAAAATTAAAGGTCTCTGAAGAGTCAAGAGGCTAGTCAGAGGAATAAAAATAAAAACATGTGGTAAAGCATGCTCGCAACATCGGACATGCCCTTAGCTGTGACATGGGAACCCCCTCACTCCACGCTATGCCAGCAGTCATTCCCCTCCGGACTGCGGGGCCGGTCAGACGTGAGGCCCTGCTCTCAACTGTGTTGATCTCTGCTACCTCAGGAACGATGCTGGGAACCAGCTAAGCTAAGCACACAGCTTTGAGATTAACCCTCGATACCAATGGAACCACACATTGCTTTTGATATGAAGCCAAATATGTTGTATAAAGTTGCTTTGATAAGGAAATGTTGCAAGGCGAAGAAATAAAGACCCTGACAGTCATCAGGAGCATGAAAAATTGCTGTAATTGAGCACGAAAACAGTTCCCTTCAATGTGAGTTCCTCCTTTAAAGGAGATAGAATTGTTCTCCGACTTTGATTGTTTATGCAAAGCTTAACATGTTTGCTTTAAATTAGATCACAATGTATAACAGAAGTGCTTCTGGTTTCATACAGGAAAAAATACTGCATGCCTTGCTTGGAAAGAGTGTAGATTTGTTTAGCCTCGCTTCTCTGAATTTTCTTATCAGGAAACTTTAACCCTCTGGGAAATGAAAAACACTGCAAAATGAAGCTCATCACTGTAACAATCTTCATAATGTAACATGAATCCATTAGATTTTGGCTCTTGACAAACTTGCTTAAAGTTATTTTCCTTGGCTTGGTTTCATCCATGACCCCTTGTCATTATGATGAAAATCAAGCTTTCTGTCAACAAACTTTAATCCCTGTGTCGTCAGTTTTAGACTCACTCCAGTGATCCCTGCCACTCACTGGTGCCAGAGAGACAGATAAGACAGAAAATTCCAAGGAAATACTGACATCTTGATGCAGAAAACTAAACATTTTCTTTTTAATTAAGCATGGAATGTCACATGTTGATCATCTTCCTTCCTGATAAACCCTGTTTGACTTACTCCTTTAATAGCAGGTTGAAAATATTGGTTTTATTTGTTGGCTTGTCTTTTTTTTTTTTTTTTTTGCATCATCACCCTTTTTTGGGGGGTGGGGTGAATGGATCTGGATTGCTAATATGCCTCAGAGTGATTTGGTCTTGTGTGAAGCTGATATTTAAAACAGTAGATAAAATAAAAGCATTTACACCCTTTATTAATTTACATACGTATCTGCAGTGTACAGTATGATATATGTACTAATAGTCCTTTTCTTCTACTACTCAATGCCACTACTGCAAGGTTAACAAAATAGTTAGATGTACCCCACTGGTAGCCTAACGGTGGATGAATGACTTTCTAAGAAAGAGTTTTGATTGGACATGGTGGGACTGAGAGCAAGTCAGCAGCTCTGCCATCCCAACTTTTGATTGAGCTGTGTCCAATCTTGCAACTCAGAGTGCAGCACACTGTAAAATGTACTCAATGTTTTTGTTCCTGGTTTGTTGTTAATTTAACAGAGTTTAGCTGTTTCCTCTCATCTCCAGCCTTTGCATTAGGCTACCTGCCTTCATTGTCTCCTATTCCATTGTCTACTTTGTCTTTTATCACTTAATGTTATAAACCCTCTCAAAAGACAGCCAGAACTGCATATATGGATTTAGTTCCCGAGACACAGACAGTAGTCATAGCAGAGACAGATAAGCATCTTGGCCACATTCAGACTGGTTCCTGTTTGTCCTTTGGGAGACTGACTCTAAGTGTTCTGCAACTGGTAAACCTATCAACTAGGTAAACCTATTGTTTTATCTTACTGTATTTTTTATTTTAGGATGGGTTTATATTCATTTGTAAAGCACTTTGGACAACTTCATGATTTTAAATGTGCTCTGATTGAGTTGAAAGGACAAAAATATAATCAGAATGTTGATTTGTTTTCACCTCAGAGACTGAGGGTGGTAACTTTGATGCTGATGAATTTATATCATTATTATCACTAGTATTTGTTTGTTTTTAATTCTTTTGTCTTTTCATCACATTTGAATTTTATTGTTCTTGTAAAGCACCCCGTGACTTTTTTCTAAAGGTGCTGTATATATACTTTACTTAATTACTTAGGCCTACTTATATTGATAATTTATTTTGTCAAAATAAGGTGTAACAGTGTTTCCGTCACTCACAGCACTACTGCTGCTATCATCTCAAAGTGTGTGTTAGTCAAGTTGTGCTGCTCACCTCACCTCTCAAAGAAATTAAAGGTTAAATGAGGGAATAAAAGTTTCAATTACTTTTTTGTGTGAATGGAAGCCAATCAAAAGTAATCAGAATTCTTTTATTTTTCTTTAAAAAAGTTTACATAACTTTTCTGTAACCTGCCACCCTGCATGCCAAATTCAGTCATCAGAGAAGGTCTGTTGAAAACCAGTTTTATCTGGTTCTATTTCAGATGTAATTCAGGGGATGGGCACTGCTCTGTCTGGGGATGTTGTGGATGCTCTCCTAGCTACTGGTTCAAAACTCCATGTGGGATCTCCTATTTAAGTGCCCTACCTAGCCAGACTGCATCTTCTCTGGTCTGGGCTTCATGCATTTTCCCTTGAATGAAGTTTTCATGATCCAAGTTCAGCACACTTTCTGGATTTAACACATCATATTGAAATTCAGGGTGTTTAGCTTGGAGATCCTGGACTTTTTGTTGAAGGGCCAACAGCATCTCCTGACTTTGTTTCAGCTCCTCCATAAGATCCTGGATGTTTTTCTCCAATGCTTCAATGTCAATTACCAGCAAGTTGGTCACCTTTTTAAAGCTCACAGTTCCTCAGAGCACTCCAGTCAGTGTCCTCCCACATATCAAAACATGCTTGAAAGGTGTTTAACATGTAAGTTGCGTTGGACAAAAGTATCAGCTTGCACACATCACGTGAAAGACGAGAAAGGGACTTTCTGCAGGCAACATGGCTCCTCTTTAGACATCAAAGGGTCTCCTTCTGACAGGGGATAACGTTAGAGTCGGAACTGATGAACAAGAAATGTAAATGACCTTTTGGAAATCTTGATCTTTCTGAACTGTGTGCAAAACCATGAAGCAAAATGCTTTAACTGATCTAAACATTTGGACCATTGCTGTAATTTTGGCTGCAATACAAAATTTGGAAATTGTGTCATTTTCCTTCCTAATCTACACCCATTTCCCCCCCATGTGGGTATCATCTCCTGGTATAGCAATAGTTTGTTGCTGTCAGAAATCACAATGTGCATTGTTCTCATGGTTACCTCTGGCTGACAGTTCCAAGTTTAATACACGCAAGACTGATAATCTCAGAAGTCAAATATGTTCATTTACAAGCTACATTCTAGAATATCTGTATGCACGTGAGATCAGAAGCAGCCAGAGAAGAGCTTCCCTTGTGTCATTAGGATGTGTCACTCTGACCAGTGATGTCTTATTCATCCCAGCACATCAAAGCGCCTCTTTAATCTGCTACCTTTCACCAGGCACCCTCCTTCTAACAACCTTGCCTGCTCAGATTAAAGTAAAACCTGGAAACCATTTTGTTTCTCTTTTTCCTCTGGAGCCCTCATAATGACAGGAAAGTGCTCTGGCCCTTTTGCCTCCGAAAGCAAAGGCAGAAGTTTGATGGGAAACTGTACGTCTGCATAAATGTCTCCTTTTAGGGATCAGAGCTCTGTTACACCCACAGTCTGCATGCTGTCATAAATTCTAGAAGATGACATAGCATGTGGTTCTTATCTTTATTTACTCATTATAAAGCATTTTTTGTGTGTATGTGAAAATAATTTTTTAAAAATGTGACCACGAGTTTGGAAAGCTCATACTTCTCATGATGGAATTTATCTCTAATGCATTTAGAAGAAGAAAAAACAAGATTTGTAAAACCTTTCTGTGTTTTTTCTATGCATATCACCAGTAGCTGCGATGTGACACAATTACACACTTACAAATTGTCACTTCTTGTTGTTCTTGCAGAAAATACATTATTTTTGTTTTATCATTTGCTAAAAACAAAGTCAATAAAATCTCTTTTCCTTAAAGTCAGCATTGTCAGCAATCAGCCTCTCAAAAACATACCAACTCTGAACATTTTAAAAATTCATGTAAAAGTGAACAAATCCTTAATGATTCTTGTTCTTGGTTTGACCCTGCAACTTCTAATATTTATATTTGATTACTTTTAGTTTCTAATCACATTTAGTTCAAGGCAGTCATTAAACCATTTGGCAAATTAGCAGTCCTTAAGAAACAACAGGAGATTGTTGCTGGAGAAGTCAGTAGCTGCATTCTGAGGAAAATGTGCAGGATTGTGCACATGAAATTAAAAAAGAGAAGACAGGACACTCCTTTGAGTAAAGCCGGTGTTTGATGTCATGATAGAGGATATGTCCAGTTAAAAAGAAACCACTAGTTTGTTTATGTAAAAGCATTTAAATGTAACAAAAATATCCAATCGTACATAATAAACCAAGTGCAAATTGATTACTATACTGTTTTTTAAAAAGACTCAATTTACAGCAGCCATTTTGACTTGAAAGAGTAGAGAAGGAATAGATGTACTATGGGCTTCATTCCATTTTGAAGAAGTTCTGCTCTTTAAAGCTCCTATGTGGATAGGGGTGGGAATTGATATGTTTTTATCAATATCAGTGCCATTGTTGATTCTGCTTATCAATCCAATTCCTTAAAGGGATACTCCACCAGAAAGTGACTTTTTTTTGTCTGTTGTCATATTCCTCAGAGTTAGATCAGTGGGCAAAAACAATTTGTAAACAGCCCAGCTGTTTTCCTGATTCAGCAGTACTCCTTTAGCTTTAGCTTAGCATAAAACACTGTAAGTGAATGGTAACAACTAGCATTGTGAGAAAAAAGACCTTAAAACTCACTCAGTAGTGATACTAATGATACTAATTCTGTTTGGTGATCTCAAAAGACATATCGACTGCAAGTGAAAATAAAAAGTAACACGAAGGAATTACAGGTACTATTTTAGACGCAGGACTACTTTATGACAAAGAACAGCTGTAAGCCTCCGCTGAATGGCGCAAGGACATGACGTAGCGTCTCCAAGGACACCTATGTCCGTAAATGCAAATACTGGCTAATAGACTAAAGCTGGTAACGTTTTTTGAAGATAATCTCTGCAGCTCCTGACTTTGTGTTATTTTTCATCATCTGTGAGGTTTGCAAACAATGTTCGGATACGTGTTTACGGAAGTAGGACTCCTTGGAGCCACTGCGCCTTGAAAAACTAGGGTGAACATTGGCGTAGCGTTTCAACGACTGGTCTTTGCTCTCTCTTGTTACTGTGGCATTGAACCTTCCCATATCTGGGCGGGAGGGGGGGGGGGGGGGGGGGGGGGG
>SSNR01000222.1:624909-645060 GCA_006937965.1 Callopanchax toddi | reverse complement strand
GGGGGGGGGGGGGGGGGGGGGGGGGGGGGGGGGGAAGGCATAGGGATAAAAGCAGAAAGGAGGGGTGAGAGCTCTGGAACTGTATTAGCTAGCTATGCCTAGCTTGTTTGTAGATTACCAAATGCAGCTTTAATACAACTTGTCCTCTCCCTGTTAGAAGTAAAAATGACTGCCACGAAATAAGCCCACAGATATAAACTTAAATAATGCATGTCATTTCATATAGTTTTTATTTAGTTTACACAACACATCAATGTCATGTATGACAATATTGGAGAATAGAAATTGAACACACACAGTACATCATCCAGAAATTGCCGTCCACCAGAAATGAAATGCAGGACCTGAGGTGATCCTCTCTAGAATCAATCCTTGTGTGCCTTGTTTTCATAGCATTATGGTATAGGACTAAAAGAATCCTAGGGTGAACAAAATGCCAGCCAGCACATCTGGACTACCAAATAAATGAAGTATTCCTGTAGTTTTATGGTCCTGTGATGGGTTAACAAGTAAATACTTATTTAACGAACTCATCTCTCCCTATGAAAACATTTTGTATACTTAATCCTTTTTACACATTATTTTTGTTAATTAATTATATAATAACACCAGTCAAATGAGAGAAATAAAATACAAACTCATCTGTCTGTGGTGGTTGCAATAATTAGCCGACACACTTGATCCTCATTATACTAGCAGCACCAAAACACTTTGCTCTAATTAAGTCTAAGCCATTGTTTGTCAGCATTTAACAGCCATTTTGCCTTCATCATTAGAAAACAAAGGGAAGAGAGCTAAAAGAGTTTGCCCACAAATCTCTCTCTGTGCCTACTGGTCCACTCCACTCATTCAGACGGGCAAGTAAAGACCATCTGCTCATTTTTATACTTCAGTCTCAAAACATTCCCCAGTGCACATTCACTAGTTCTATTGCTGCTTGCCAGCAAATTATCTGACCACACACCCACCAAAGCTCCATCCAAAACACATCTCAAAGAAGGCCAAGCTTGATGAAGTCGTGCTTGGTGCAGTGGCCGTTGCTTTGAATGTGAATGTCCCTCCAGATTAGACTGACCAAAAGAGACGTTAGATCCAACTAAATCTGAGGCCACTGGTATTAAAAAAAGAAAGAGGCAGCTGCTCTTCAGTCCACACCAAGTCAGATATAAAATGACAAATAATGAAATCTAGAGCCACAACTGCAAAAACACATTGAATCCATTTATTCTGACCTTCCCATCTCATCACTTTTACAACTTCTTGGTGGGGTTGTCACGTTTTGGTTCCTTTGACGACACACCGTGTACGGCCAGACAAGCACACATTTATCTGTTCTTTGTATGAATATTCAGATACAGCTGTCTGCGACACGGAGATAGCAGCTGGTGTGCTCGGGCCCCGTAGATATCCTGGTGCCATGCCTGGACAGAAGCCCTGGCATCTGGGCCAAGATGGGCCCAACCGGCCTGCCCTGGTGGGTCTCTCCAAATCCCACCATTATCCCAATGGTGGTGAAAAAACTACTTCTAACATCCTACAGCGGAGACACCACGACTCAGATAGCAGCTTACCATACCTAAGATATGAGGTAGCAACATATCTAATATAATCAATATAAATAACATCTCCTTCCACAATGAGACCTAACAATCAAAATAAACAAATGGTTCTAGTCAACTTTAAACATGACATTTTTTCATCAACATAACAGGCTTTGAGTTCTGTAAATCTGTAATGTCCATATGGCTGACATATTAATGCAGGTGTTGCAACAGATGGCGCTGCTTTGTGTTTTACATTTCATTTACCATTTAGAACTTTGGATAAAAAATCTGATTAAATTAAAAATGGCCAATTTAAGTGAATTATTTGAATATCAACCTTATATCTTGTCGTTTTCAGATGCTAGGAACAGAAAAAGTGAATGTGACAATAGTTGTTGACAGTTCTTTTAAACAAATAACGTTCATTTTTTGTTATTACTGCTAAACCAGCTTAGTGTGGCTTCAACATTTTCCCTAATGACATGAACTGAATTTGCCCTTTTTAATTACTAAACTTAATCCCATGCTAATCCAATAATATGGGTGCAATAAGCAACACAAGCATGGCTGGTGGGTTGAAAGACAGAGCATGAAATGATGAAAGAGTTTGTGTTTGGTCTGCCTGGTGTTTGCACCTCTATAACCGAGTGCTGGTTGGCCCTGGCAACACAACATCACAGTGCCGGACTGTTCGGGTGCCAGGCTCACAGAGCAGCTGCCAGGCCAATCCATCGGGCGCTAATTCAGCCAACCACAGGGAGCCTGCTGCACCCCTTCTTCTCCCAGGTCCTCTCACAAGCAGTCCTCATCTGTGTGCACACCCTGACATTTAACAATACAGCCTTTAATTACAGGGAACCTGCCAAAACCCAATCAGACATGTGTAGCTGAAGGAGGGGGGCAATATTTTATCTAGAGCTTTTACAAAAGGCACATTCTCTTTTGCAAATGGTGGTGTTTGTGATTCAGAGAAGTGATCAAGTTTTTCTTCTAAATGTGGTTTTTAAACATTTATTTTTAGATGCGTTTTAAGTCATTGTATGAATTAGATCTCTGTATATTAAGAAACATCGGGTGGGTGAAGATGAATCACTTAAAATAAAACATATCAACTTGATGGATGTAGATAGTTTGGCTTCCAAACTTATCAGCTTTTGATTTGGGATTCAAAATATTGCTGGTTGAACTAGTTTTTACATCAGTCAGCGAATAGGAATTATTTTTCTTTTTTTTTTAATTAATGGAGATCCTCTCAAGACCTCCAGCCGAATTTCCAGACAGAAACTTTGGGAACCATTTGTACAGAGAAATGTCTAAAAGTCTCCAACGTGATCAGGATTCTAAACACTTCAAAGCAGTCATGATGACCAGATAATACATCAACATGTACAAACTTGTTTAATCATCCTTACAATGCTCTATAAAAAAGTACAGACAGGATAACTGAACTAAAGGAGACTCAAAATGACTTCCAATGGGTTTTTTTTTTTTTTTGTCTATTAATGGTCATTGTGATACTCTTCAATTTATTTTTTGTGGCTCCATACAAGTATGAATCTATTGTAAAATTGTGTAGTTTGCCTTAAGGCTCATATGGATTTTGTCTTTATTTTTATTGTTGTTTTAGCCATCATGGAATACTTATTTTGTAGTCGTTTTGAGTCTGGGGTGGTGCAGTTGCTTAAAGGCATACTCAGTAGCCAGGCAAACAATGTAGCTTTTAACGTTTTTTTTAAAGCCTCTTAACAACGTTCCAACATAGTATAGCCATAAATATATTGTAGAGACTAAAAAAACCCCGAAAGAAATCAATAAAGTAGTTGTCCCGCAGTTCTCTAAAAACTTCAGCCAATCCTATCGTTCGGACCGAACTGCTGGCCATTAAAACGGTTGGAGGTGAAAAGAGGAAAAGCTGGGGGAACAGTGAAGTTAGACTCTGCATTGTTATCGTCGCAAAACGGGGTCCCATCCCGGGGTGAAGGCTGGCTTATGGATTTTACCCGACGGGAGGGGTGAGTGCACAGAGTCGTGTTTCTGTAAACTAGCTAGCGAGACCTCGTTTGTTTACCTGGCTACTGAGTAAGGCTTTAACACTGTTGCCCCACAGAAAGGTGACATGTATGATATTTGGTTGGGGTCTCTTTGTGATAAGTTTGCTTATCCTCCCTGTGTATGTTGTTTTTTCCCAGGTGTTCCCGTTTCTTCCCACAGTCCAACACATGTATCTTAGGTTAAATGACTGTAAATAGGCAGTAGGTGTGAATTTATATGGTCATCTGTCTCTATGTGGACCTGTGATGGAGTCGTGATCTGTCCAGAGTGTATCCAACCACTCAGCCAATGATTGGCAATCTTGAACTGGATCAAACGTATCAAAGGAATTTATTTATAAAGCCTCAAAGTGAGGAAATCAGAAACATCCTTCAAAGTCCAAAAATGTCTTGGATTATAAGAAGCAGTTCCATGAAATAATGACACAGAAGGGCTATGTGAGTCACTTGCACAGTTATTTATACACTACAGAAATGTTGAATTGATTTTACATCCAAAGCTTCTTGTAAGACATGTTAAAGAAAATGTGCAGCAAATGCCGCTGACCTTCAATATCCCTCTCCAAGATATAACATGACCAACACCAGAAGAACAAGCTATTCATGTCAAAGTCAAAGCTATGTCAATAAGACTAAGAATTCATGTTTATAACAAAGTGGTTAAATAAAATGAACGGTTGTTTTGATATTCTGAGTTTATTGTTAAGGCTCTGTAATTGCTTTGAATAGTTTTGTAGTTGTTTTGAGTCCTGATCACTCCTGGTGAGAAATCTGAAACATGGAAGGCCTCCTGAAGACATTCTTACCAGATGCACAAACCATCTCAATTACGGTAGCTCCTTTTGATACGGAGGAGTAGTGATTCTACGTTGAGCTCCTCCTGAATAGCCAAGCTCCTTCCCTGAGGTATTATCCTTCATCTCATTCTTTGGATCATTACTTGTAGCTCATAACCAGAGGTGACGGTTGGAATGTAGACTGGTTAGTAAATCGACTGCACTCTTGTTTTACCATGACAGCGATGCAGATGCTACCCCAATCTGCCTATCAATATCCTGCTCCATTATTCCCTCACTCATCAACAAGACCGCAAGATACTTGAACTTGGCTCATTCCCAACCTCGAGTTGGTAATCCACCCTTTTCCAGTTAAGAACTATGGCCGCAGACTTGAAGAGTCCAGACGCTCCACATTTGCCGTAATCTTTTCCAAGGCCTGCTAGAGGTCCTGGCCCAATGAAACCAACAGAACAGCAAAAATAAATAAATAAATAAAAGCGAATTTGCTCATCTTGAAAGTCAACATTTCTAACATGCTTTCGGTGCATAAACTACATTCTCATATGCTATGTCACCTGTCACTTATCCCCTCTCTGTGCTTTCCTATCCCAGCTGAAGGTCACAATATGTCTAACTCCTTCGGAGAAGCCCTTCACGTCCTGATGCTTCATGCTGCCTGAGTAAACACAGCACAGCAGTTCATAAAGGTCCATATTATGAGCCAGCATCTGCGTATGTGTGTTTGAATAAATGTGCAAGGGGTCTTCCTGAGTAAGATTTCCTGACTGCAGGGATGCCTGCATGCCATTAGTGAAGCTGGCTGAAATATTGATGCTGTGTTTTGTTCTCATTTCTGCTGTACTCAAGAAGCCATCTGGACAGGTTGATCTTTCACAAATGAAATTTTAATTTTCCAGTTGAATACGACCTGAGGAGAGCAAAAGAGGGTCATTCTGTAACGTGAGAAAAAGAGAGGTGGTGGGAGCAGGGTTCAACAATGGGTTTGTATCAACAGATGGAAAACTGACAGAACGGATACGGCTCAGTGGCTAAATGAAACCCGATATATGATTATATACCTTCCTCATAAATACGAAAGGAATTACACGTGGTTTCATGAATAATGAAATTGTTATTATTTTGTTGACATACGTGTAAGTTGTTGCGTGATGGTTCAAACTGCTGAATAAAGCTTTTCAGTCTGCTTCTTTGAGCCCCGCGACTCAAGTGAGACCTACAGATCACATTCTGTCAACAAGTCAGTCCAACAGGTCACTTCAGGACAAACATACCACCTAATGGAAGATCAAATCCCAGAAGAAATTCCTACCTGAAAAATTAGCAATGCGGCAGAACTCAACCATGAGGACAAATTGAAAAGCTCACCAACTATAATCACAGACCCACTGATCACGTTTCCTCTTCCTCAGCATTACCGGAGAAATGTACCGTGATCGGCACTTAGCAAGCAAAACTCAACCGTGAAATGTAATGATGCGCAAACCAGCTAACAGCATGTCGATTTAACAAGGCGCTATTCAAAGGGTGTAGTTTTGAGTAACTTATCCCCCATTTTTAATAATTAATGAAAGCCTATTAATTATGGAGAAATCTGCAGCCTAACCCTGATGGTGCAGGGTTGCCTAGGAGCATTAGACTGTTGTGTGTAATGCACTCCTTTGTAGTTGTAAGGTAGTAGGGTGGGAGGGACACAACACCTTTGTTTTGGGTGCTGTTTGGAGGGCGCCACAAGCACAGGTGAGCTGCTGTAATGCAGTCTAGCGTGTGTTTTACCCATTAAATGACAGTGTGTGAAAAATGAAGCAAACACTGGCACATCTTGATTGTCCTGTAATTCTTTGTGTGGAGAACAAAATATTTTTTAAAATGCATTTCTGACCCATTTCCATTTTACCTCACAGTGCTCAGTCAAAACAAGAATTGGTCTTGAAGCTCCATTTTTGAAAGCTAAATCAACACCAGCTGGACATCCTAAAGTTTGTGTTTATGTCTGTGCACTACCTTTCCGACATGAACACAAAAATAACTCAGACGCATCCTGCTATGATGCTGAAGGTGCAGACATCTTTCCCCTCTGAAGGACATAACACTGTCTGAAGCTTGGAGGGGGGAGCAGGGAGTGGAAGGAGGAGGGGTAGGTTGGGAGGGAGGGAGGAAATGGTGACTACCGTGTGACAAGCTCATGGTTCCTTCCTCCCAGGCCTGAGAAACAGGAAGTGGAGCACATAAGGCATTATTGTGACGGAGAGGAAATGCAAGGTCCTCTAAAATAAGAGCTCCAATCTGGTGGTCAATGACAGGAGCTTGTCCTCCATGGCCCCACAGAGACCCGTATCCCCTCCCACAAATCACCCCCTTCCCCTCATCAACAACAGCACTGCTGTTGCTATACAGGAAAGTTACCAGTGACCAGTACCCTGTGCTGTGATGTGGTAAACACTTGTTTCCTGCTGGACTTACATGTGTAAACTGGTGAATGACTGTTTTAAAGGGTTAAGGGAAACATATGGATGGGCTCCACCCTGCTTGTGTTAAACAGAAGCTGAGGTGGAGCTGGTTGCTAAGAGAGATGCGAGGCTTTAGGACAAGCTGCCTCCCAGCGAATTAAAAACCTTCATTTCTGTTTTATGCTTTTAATGTGAAAGCTCTGGATAGAACAGCCACCTGTGCATGTAGGTAGCAATAACGTGGATATACAGGAGGTCCCATTTACACTGCAGGTTGCAGCGATGCCCTGCTGTCGTGTTCATGCCTTAATCTACGACAGAATCACTGATGATAGAGGCAAATATAGCCATGTAGTGCCACTTTGCACAATCTCCGTGGCATCTCAGGCTGCAAATTAATGGGAAAAGATCAGCTTTGTACAACACAGCAGGTGCTTGCCACCTGTGATCAATTACACAACGTGGCACCAAAAGTGAAGCTGGGGGAGTGAAACTGTTCAGCCTGTGCCAAGACTTGTTCTTTTTTTAGTCATCAGCAATCAATTAAAGTGTCAACTAACAATGTTTTTAGTAAATTAACAGTAGATCAATCACTGCCTGTCCCCGTTTCTGATGATTAATTATATGCAACACAGAAAACAAGAACATCGTGTCTTATTAGGTTTGCTTTTGGTTTATATTCTGTCTTCCACAAACCAAAGCTTTTATTTCATGGCTGCTTGAGACACAATCAAAACAGAAAGTGTATGATAAACTTACTCAATGTTTATTTTGCTTAGATTCAAAGTTGTGCTTTTTCATTTACATATATTTTCAGAACAATTAAGGATTTAGAGGCAAAATGTCAAACATGGAACAAATATGAGTGCTCTTAAGAAACGCACAAAACCCCTCTTTAAAGTAGACTTCTGTGAACCACACTGTTCAAATAACTAAATTAGTGTGGTTTTTTTTTTTTTTTTGTCTTAACCTTAAGTACTTCAAATAAATGGCTGTTGTGAAACTTTTGAAAAGAACATTTACTGCCATTTACTGGTCACTGTAGAAACAAAAAGTGACAACAACCACATCTGAACTGAATCCTTACAGGATACGACATTTTGTTTAATATCTGAAAGACCGGAATGACCGGATCAGTGAAAATCTGGAGGACTGGGGAGTTGGTGTGGTCTGTTCTTCTGAACCACATACGTCCTTGGACACATCATGGCCTCCAGGCTGTGAACTTTCTTCTTGGGTAAGTGTACAGCTTGCACTTTTGGCAGCCACCTCTCGATTATTTGGAGTATCAAAGACACCGGTGCTCTCTCTGGGAGCCTGAGAAGATGTTGTCTGGAGAAGGCAACCTGGTCCTACAGCAGATGAGGTCTGGGATTCTGCCTGAGGATGTGGGTTGAAGCGATCCAGCAGACCTTCTTTTGTGACAGGGTAGTGACTAATAGCCTTTCCCTGTCGCTCGTGATACATTTCATCCAGTTGCCTGAGCTCTTTGGGCAACTCCAGCACACTTTTCTGTGGATTCAGGCCAGTAAATAATGTGTTTACTCTCTGACCTGAAGGGTTTCACAATAGTGATACCACAAAACAGAACAACACCAAGGGGATGTTTAATTATAAACTCTACAGAGCAAAGTTTAGTCAAAATCATCAGAATGATCTTGATGAGTAAACACAAAGTCAAGACTTATCTAGGTGTGCAGGGCATGAGTGAAAAAGGCTTCAAATAATAAGGTATATAAAAATCTCATTAAATGTTGTTTCTTCCCCACAATGTTAAATTAAACCATACATTGCAGTCTAAGATATCTAACTGCAAACTGAAAACACACATATTTCTGATATAATGACAGAGTTTTGATCAGAGACTTATTACTCACCATAGTGATGTGTTCAAGTCCATCAGGTTCATAGTGGCTGCTGTTAAGATAGGAATCCACCAGTTCCATATAGTCATTCATGAGTGCGTCCAGCAGCACCAGTCTGAGAGGCTGTAGATGAATCACTGACAAAGCCATCATCTTCAGCAGGGGTACAGAACAAGGCCGAACGTACAATCTCTCAATGTCCGCCTGTAAAAAAAAACAACAACTCAATTTCAGAACATGCATTCACACTAATATGAAACCAATGTGAGTTTAAAATCTCACAAGGATGATCTACTGAGGTCTGAGTACGCAACTCAAAAATGATCTGCTGCTAACTTCCCAGAGTCAGACATTACAAGACATTCCCAGAGGTCAATAATCCAAATTTGACAGTGTTCTTTTGGCAATACATAATTTGTTATTGATCAATAAGTATGTAGAAATCACATAAAATCTTTAACGGTCTTACCTGAGTGAGCTGTGACTTCATCTGCAGAGATGACAGCCTGGAGGCAGGTACCTTCAGATGAAGGCTAACCACCTCCTGGAGAGTACTGACTCTGTCAGGAAGCAATCCTCCCGTGTTCGAGTAGAAGCACATGACATCTGCCACCTTTAGACATACAGAAATAAAAAATGGAAAACACATAAGTTCAGACACACAAGAAGACATAAATGTGACTCATGCTGACTTATGTGTGCATGCTCTAGTGTTCACCCACCTGAGTGTCAAAAACATTGTTCAGTTTTACACCAAACTGAGCAAACAGACATCCAGCAATGGCTCTGCAATCATGAATGACCTGTAACAAAGAGATGGTACAGAACATTAATACGAATAATCATTTGTGGCTAAACTGGATTTCAAACTGATTCATAATGCTTACCTTTAATATGCGTTTACTTTCGAGGATCATGGAGAGGCCGTTTCTAAATGCCTGCTTTCCAAGTAAGAGGATGTCAAACAAGTACACCTTGTTTTTAGTGGCAATCTAAATGAATGGACAGTAAGTAAAATGTTAGGTTTTTCATATTTGTGGTTTGAAAAAAATCATTAAAAATGTAAAATGAACAAAGAATTAATATTTAAAAAATAAAAAAAATTCAAGAATTTTCACCTGCAGCCAGCACAATCTGCCATTCTTGTACATCTCCACTCCTTCGCCTCCTACACCGACTGTATGCTGTTTTTGGATGTGCATCACCTAAAGAATATCATCCACGACTATATTCTAGAAACACATCATCAAGTGCCATACTAATTTATGCAACACAAAACATGTGGCAGGCCAACTCACAGCGGGTACAAACTTCTGATGAACTTCATCAATGACTACAAAGTTGACACACTCTTCATCTTCATCATTATCTGCATGAAAGAAAATTCACATGATAAAACACACGTTTTTCTTTTCAAACTAAACAAATAAATCCATATCTTTTTAAGTATTAACAGAAACACAAACCAGTTGGCCAGACTCACCAAATGTGATGGTCTTCCTGTACGGCTGAACCTTTTTCACACTGAGCTGCTCTTCGGATCCAACCAGACCAACACTTCAAAATAACACGTTTCATATTTTATATCCATTTCCAATTAAAAAAAGTTCACATCACAGGGATTATTTCTTAGTTTACTCACCTAGAGTCAAGTCTTGTTTCATCGACGATTTTAACTTTAGATTTATTTTGACAAAAGAATTGTTAGATTTTAATTCTGACCACAAGTTCTGAAGCCATCTCAAGTTATTTACCATTCAAAATCTCATGTCCGAAGAACAGCTTGGTTCCAGGAATTCTGCATCCATTACTGCTCCTAACTGGAAAAAAATGTTACACGAAATGTTATGTTACTGAACGCAAACAATTGTGGATTTATTAAACTCCTCACCGTCCGCCAGCACCAAGGTTTTGTTTGGATTGATGCGTTGGAGGACCCCTTCGAAGGACGAAGCCCTCAGCGTCAGTTTGATGCGCTTTCCTTTTAAAAGCGTCATGAACTTGATGTCGTTCTCAGCCATTTTAAGAATGAAACTGTATTAATTTATGTTCAGAAATACCAAGCTATGCTCATTGACTTTTTCATGTCATTCGTAGCTGCTAGTTAATTGTTAGCTAGCCGCGCGACGTCCTAATGTTGCATTCAAGAGCTCCTCGTTATTTTTAGCGTTTACCTTTTTGTTCACAGATTATGGATAAAAGCGTTTTTAAAGGCACGTAAACCGTTCTGTTAGTGTTTTAGTTTAGTTTGTGTTAGTTTAAACACTACTTTAAACTCTCTAGTTTGTAATGTTTGAGTTTAATTAGATTTGAGGTATGAACTGGACAGCATACTCACTCCTAACTACTGTGTGATCATTTTCATAATTTTTAGTTTTAGGTAAAAGCACATGTGCGCCCTCTAGTGGATTAAATGAGAGTGGCATGCAGCTGTGCCAATATTTCAGAAACTAAATGAAACTCGTAAGTGATCTGGGTTTGATTCTATATTTTAAAAACAAAGAAACAAACTAAAATCAATGCTAAATAAGCAAATTAAAACAAAATGACTTACAGACAAAAACTAAGCATTTTTTGAGAATTGCTTTTCTTATTGTCATGGCTGATTTCCAGACATCATTTTCTGATGAAGCATTGAATGATTGTTGTTTTTGTTTAAGGTTGCAGAATTTGATTTAACGGGAAAAGATCAGCATGCTCTCAGCTTGGTAGCAGCCGATAGCCCATTATATCCACCAGGGGGTGACCTCAGCTCAAGTATTGAGCTGTCTGTTTTTAGCTCTCTATTCTTTTGTTTTGAACTGGAAGGTCTTGTGAATTTTCAGGTTACATCACAGAACCATTCATTTTTTACTCAATGGGATATATGAATTACATTTCTGGAAATGTCACTGCAATCCACAGAGGTGCAAAATGAGATGGTGTTAAACATAAACATCTACTGTTTGTTTCACTCTAAAACCACATGTTTCATTTTTTTAATATAATAATTTACTATTTTTATTCAGAGTGAAGAATCCCTTACAGATAAACACACACCCCCCAAATCCCAAATAGTTCACAGTAAAGATTTTTAGATGCCACATGGGGGCAGGCTTATGGCAAATGAAAGCAGCTATGGCAGAAAAAAAGGTACAGGAGTGCTCTCTTATCAATATCAGACAGCTGTGAATACACATGTTTTTATGACTTCACTTTTCCAGTAGAAACTGTTGTTCATCTTAAAAGAGAATGGATGGAGACACCAAATCAAATGCAGGGTGTCATGCAGAGCCAGGCCATCTCATCTGCTCTATCTTTATCTTTCAGTGTGCATCCTGCTATAGTCTCAATAAAATAAAGTTAAAAGGCCAGCCATGAAGCATCACAGCTAATTTGACACCATTCATTTGGAAGTAAAATAATTTTTTCATTGTCCAAGAAATGATGTGAATAAGAGGAATTTAATGTATTTAAAAATAACAATCAAAACTCCCAAGAAACTCTCAACTTAACATGTAAAAGCATTGTAAATCATTAATTCAGTAACTATATTTTTATTGTTCCAATTTGCAAAATATGTTTAAATGTCTTTTAAAGCATGTCAAATGAAATGTTGTTGCCCTAAACCTGAATGCATATAAAGACTGTGATATCACTCAGGCCACATAAAGCGAAAGAGTTCAGGAAACATCCTCCCTCGACCACCTACAGCACAATCATTCAAACGTCCCCCATAACAGAATCTCAGCCTCTTTTATCTCTATAGGAAGATCCACCCTTTCCTGCTCTGCAGGCTGAACAAACAGAAGGTTTCAGTAAAGCGAAGGAGGAATCACTCCACGAATGGACTTAAATCAAGGACCCACAAAGCATTTTGATTTCAAAAGTGGAGGCCACACACACACACACACACACACACACACACACACACACACACACACACACACACACACACACACACACACACACACACACACACACACACACACACACACACACACACACACACACACACACACACACACACACATCCTCAAAAGATGTTCTTTCAGATGCACTACTGATAATAGAAATGTTTTTCATGATTTGGACTAGTGCTTTTAACAAAATCAACACAAACTGATCCTGACTGCACCAACAAGTCCCTCTGAACAAAGTTCAGTTGGTTTATGAGTAAAAAGGGAAATAAATGAAGTGAAGATGATGTGAACTCATTTCTGGAGAACTCCTTGCTATTTGCAACAGCTTTAGTCAGAACAAGAAAGCACAAAAACAAAGAGCTGAGAGAGGTAGCAAGAAGCTGACAAAGTCCGAAAATCCAGTTAGAGGCAGCAGATAAATGTATTGATGGTTCTCAGTGTTTTTCCAAACTGATCATGTTTGTTTGTTTCTTGTCTCTGTTTGTTTGAAATCACACAAAAAGCACTGTTTCAGAACTGTCTGAGCCAACATGCACAATCCTTTCTTTCTTTCTTTTTCTTTCTGTCTTTATTTCTTTCTTTCTCTTTCTTTCTGTCTGTCTGTCTGTCTTTATTTCTTTCTTTCTTTCTCTTTCTTTCTTTCTGTCTGTCTGTCTTTCTTTCTTTCTTTCTTTCTCTCTTTCTTTCTTTCTTTCTTTCTTTTTTCATTCGTTCTTTCTTTCATTCTTCCTTTCTAAATGTTTTAGGCAATAAAATATATAACATTAATACATTTGTTGCTGTGAAAAAGAATTTGCAGTTTTAAAATGATGATTCCATTTATTTAAAAGGAGATCTAAACTAACCTCAGTGTAAAAAAGAATGTGACCCCCCCCCCCCCCCCCCCCATCATGAATTAATGATCCACATTATTTGGAGAGCTGAGTTTAGTTTCATAGGCACACCCAGGCCTGTGGAGCTGTTAGAATTAGGACATTATAGAGCTTGTCTGACAAGTTGTTGCTCATCAGTTATTTGGGGTCAACCACATGGTTCGTTTTGAATATTCTTTTTTTAAATAATCAAATAAATCCTCATTTGAAAATTGTTTTTTTTTTTTTTTTGGTTTACTTTTGCTACTTTTGTCTGATTTTGAATCTGAATCATTTAAGAAGCCAAACCAAATATGAATGTGAAATCTCACAAAGCAACGTATTGAACAAAACCGGGATCTAATTGGATTTTAATGGTTGAGAAACACATTTATAATTGCCATAATCACCTCTGGGGGAAAAAGTTTGTTTTGAGAAAAAAAAAAAAAAAAAAAAAAGGATTTGTGGACTTATTGTGGCCCAAAAGTCCAGGAGGAGAGTCAGTCCTGTTGAAGTTGCAGCCTCTCTCACTGTAATCAAAGCGGCAGGAACTCTGCGTCTGACGCAAGTGAAAACAAGCAGTTCTGAGTCGAGTCCATTCACAGTGAGTGAGTGAGTGAGTGACATGCCCGACAGCAGCGCGGCCGCCCACTCGCAGACACACACACACACACACACACACACACACACACACACACACACACACACACACACACACACACACGCACACAGGCTGCTGCTGCTGGTGAATCTTCATTGTGTAACGTTCATTGACGAGTCAGCACAATGCAGCGGCAGAGCCCGCGGAGGCGCACCGAGCCGAGCCGCGCACAGCTATGAAATGCTCCCGTCCAGGAGGACGCAGATGGACAGCCTCGTTCAGCCGCTCGTCGCCCAGTACCTCGCCATGGGATGTCAGTCTAAAGACAACCAAAATGACAACATAACGCCGGACGACAAAGGAAAGGAGGACGCGTAAGTGGGATTTTAAAAATGAGTTATTTCTTGTTTAGTTTTACGGAGGAGTCATCTGGTTTGAGCACACTTACCTGAACATACCTTTAACATTCTTTTTCTGCGATAATAAACCAGGATAACTTTCAGCTTTTGTTGTTGTTTTTTAAGTGTTTTACGCACAAACAGGCTCATACCGCCAGCTCGGGTCGTCCTGCTGCTTCCAAACAACCTTTTCTTTGTTTATTCAAGAGTTTAAACTGGATGTAAGCGAGTTATTTCCCACAATTAAAAGGAAGGAAATGAGAACAATGAGCAGCGACGTTATGAGAGTTTTGAGAGAGAAGTTTAAACCATGAGTTCGTTGTTGAGACTATTTGAACAACCAACCAGCCGCAGCATCAATGTATGGAAACACAACTTGTGTTTTAATGTATGTTTAGTCAGTAAAAAAGATTTCTCTTTTCTCCTGTTAACGCTGACTGTGTTGATGTTTCCCCAGGAGGGCGACTCCAGGATGCACCTTCAACAAGTCCAGAGTTTCTCCTCCGGGTCGTCCCAACAGGTTCCACAAACCCATCCCGGTTCATAACACCCCCGGGAAATCCGTAACGCCTCTGGGACACCTCAGCAAAGGGGCAACCTGGGAGGAACTCATCCAGGCCTGCCTGGATTGTTTCGGTGAGTCCAAACAGAAACCCTCCACACAATGTGGGAATGCAGTTGCTGAGATGTTGGGAAGTCGGAACCTTGAGGCGTGATCTCTGTGCTGCAGTAGTTTTGTGTTTAAAGCGAGTACTTTTTGTTAGTTGTGTTATTGCTCAAGCTGTGCGTAAGTTTGTTTAAATTTAACCCCCCAAATGACGACAGCAGTGATCCCGTAGGCTGCAGTTGGATCAGTCAAAGATCACTAGCTCCATCAAGTTGTCTGGAGAGCCCTCAGAGGTATGGTGATTGTGTCTCTGAAGAGACAGCTTTCAGATTTGCCGTTGCCTGGTTACGCTAATGCAGCGAAAAGCTGTGGAGAAGTGTTACGATAAAGGCTGCGTCTCATAACTACATTTATCTGTAGGAAAGTAGAAGTGGGCTCTAATGACAGCGTGCCTCTTCATGTCAGATTCATTAGAGGATCAGTGCCATGCAAGGCTCTGGATGTGAAATGATTTTAATGTCACTACTGTATGCAAAACGTGAGATGTGCATGAAAGAGATGGTATCTGTGGGTCGGAGCTGCTTTGTGAATGAGGGTTTCCTTGAGCAGATGCCGATCAAACGGTTCAGTTCCTCCAGGCTCACATCACACGTGAACCCCTACGGTCCACAAGGCCTGCCACCTTTTCAAAATGTGAGAGCGCACGTAGGAGCTATTTGAACGATTACCCAACGGCAGCTTCAAGCTTGGCCGAGCCGAAAGGTCACCCCCCCGCCTGAACTGCATCCCTCAGATGGTGACCAGCCTTTGAAAGCTGTGAGGTGTGGATCAATAGCTGACAGCCTCTCTCTGCATCGAGTCGCTTTCAAAGTGTGCTGTTTAACAGGAAAACGTCAAATATTAGTAGAGATCACTGATAGCATCAGTAAAAACTGCATTAAGAAGCGTAATAAGTTTAGTTATGTAAAAGACGTTCTGTTAGCGTGACAGAAATCCTTTAACTTCCACTTTTTTGTGCTAGTTGTGTGCAAACTGTGGTGGTTTGCTTCTGTAAGTGACATTATCTTTAAACAGCACACCTCTTAGCAAATAATTTGAGCATTACAGCAATCCTTTAGATGTGTTACAACATTTTTTTTATTAGGTGTAATATTTGAACAATAGGCTGATTATTCTCTCAGCGGCTGGATGATTTCTTTTATTGTTTAGCCATATTTAAACATTAATTTATTAAGAATATTTAGCATTAACTTGACACTAAAAGATCTGTTAACCATTTATTAAATTATTTAGGGCAAAATGTCTTCATCGTTGTTACTTTAAAGTTAAAAGTGTATTTATTTCCTTATATTTTTTTCAAGATAACCTCTAATATCTGACTGTTTATTCATAAATAATACAGTAATTACTCGGTTGTAAGTTTACAGTCATAGTTCAGGTTATTTGCAGTGGAATTCTGTCAGAAGGTTATGAGCTATTATTATCGTATCTGCTACTAGTTCTGACCCAATTGATAGGCTAACGGCTAGTCACAGTGGGGTCAGTCACAAAGTGAAATGTCAAAAAGGTCAGTGGTCTATGCTTACAATACGACATAAACCATTACCCCACCATACATGTCTATAAAAAGTATTCACCCCATTTAAAATCATTTTATTGTATTAATGTTAAAGTGAAAACTTGTTTCTACAAAATAATGACAATTACACAAACTTATGTAACACAAAATAAGTGCTTGCATAAATAATCACCCCTTTAAAGTGACTGGCCTAATTTACCAGAGGTCCAGCCAGTTGGTGCTAGTAGTCTCACAGTTAGTGGAGATCACCTGAGTGCTGTGACGGTGTCTCAAGTGACTGCAGTGTAAGGCACCTGGTGTTAGTCAGTATTCCTGGCTACCATCACAGCATGAAGACAAAAGGACCTCCAAGCAAATCAGACAGAAAGTTATTGACAAGTTTAAGTTCAAAAGCATTTCAGAGAACCGAACGTCCCCTGGAGTTCAGTTAGATCCATCATCAAGAAATGGAAGGATAATGTCACCATGCTGCCTAGATCAGGCCGTCCTCACAAACTGGAGGAAGGAGACCAAAATGGAACTTTTTAGCCATCAGACGAGATGTGTTTATCAAACACTGCTAATCCCCACAAACACACCATCCCACTGTGAAGCACGGTATCATGCATCATGCATCATGCTGTGGCAGCATGCTCCTCAGCAGTAGGTCCTTGACAAATGTAAAAGTGGAAGGTAGAACAAATGCAGAAAAATAAATGGAAATCCTGGAGGACAATTTGATTCCATCTGCAGGAGAACTGCAGCTTGGGACCAGATTTGTTGTCCAGCAGGACCTGAAGCATCCAGCTACAGAACCGGTTTGAGGACAACAAGGTGGATGTTCTGGAGTGACCGGGTCAAAGTCCAGACCTCAATCTGATGAAGAATTTGTGGCTGGAGTTGAAAAACCTGTTCACACACGATCCCCTTGTAACCTAAGGACTAATGGGTAGAACTGTGGTGTCCAGCCTGACAGACCTGTACTCCACGCTGTGGGTGAATGTTTATGACATCACTTATTTTATGTTTTTTAATATTGTAGTTATTATAGAAATCAGTTTTCACGCTGACATCAAAAGGAGTTTTATTGTAAAATAGTTGGTCAAAGAAGACAAATTATGTTGATTTATTTATTAAAGCAATAAATAGGTCAAACATCCAACTTTTTATAGGCACTGTTATGATTATTTACAACTGAAATTAGTAAGAGATCTGTAACACTGCTAGTCAGAATATTTCATATTTCTGTCAGAATAATTATATAATATGAACTTAAAGGCATTGTCAGAGTGTGTTATTGTTTAAAAAGCCTTTAGATGAAGTGCTAGAAGGTTTTTGAGTTTAGATTTATTCCAAGATGACAGAAATCCTTTTTGACTGACTCCACTGTGACTTAATGTCTGTTTGGCCAGAATTAAACTATTTCTATAATCTGAGTCTATTCAACAGCAGGTAAGATAAACTTAGAAACCCATTAAAACATGAAACATCTTTTAACTCAGATAAGGGAGTTACTTAAATTTAATTTTTAAAAACTTTAATTTTAAACTGTAGCTCTGTTGCTGCTAGTTTGAAGCTGTTGTTAGTGATCACTGCAGCGCGTTTATGAAGCAGTCCTGCTCATAACGGAGGGTTTTACTGTGATTACATCAGGACGTCTATCTTCCTGCATGTGACTTGGACCAAAACACAATCACCCAGTCAGATAGCACGTCTTTCAAAACAAGGAAAAGTGACGCACAGTTGAATGTTTAAGATAACCTTAAAAGTCGAGCGGGCAGAGCGTGCCCTCTGAAGTGTTTATCGCCCTCCGGTATCACGTGGCTCCTCTGTGCTGGGTGGACGCTTTCCTAATGTTCCAGTAACTAACCGACGCTCCAGAAAGGATTTCCTCCTGTAATTAACCCCGTGCAGGGAGTGTTAGTGGTTGGAATGTTGTTAAAAAAAAGGATGAAGCAATTGTTTACCAGAGTCATGACATCCTGCTGTGAATGTAAGTTTGACTTCAGCTGCTTTAAATGAAATGCTGTTATATAAAACAAGCTTACATTCTCTAAAAAGACAATAAAGAAGTGCACAAAAGCTCCTCATTTTTGAAAAACAGACATGATGTTGTTTGTTTTATTGTCTTAGAGCTGATGAGGTCATCATCACTCACTAGGGTTAGATGACGGCGGCTGCGTGTTACAAATAGAAACAAGCCCGATCCAGTGAGCTAGATTAGTCAGCTGCAGTAGGAGTGGCAAGTTGCTTACAGATAACAAAGATAAGAAAGCACGTTACCATGGCGTCTGAGGTACTTCCAAGGCAAAATGGTTTAAAAGTGGCCCCTCAGATGCATGATGTCCTTGATGGTGCCAGTGTAAAGCTTTTTATTCACGGTGGTTGTTTTTCACATTTTCAGCCCAGTGTGTTTGGTTTCTACAGACCCTGGAGGAAGAAAGGCATGCATAAAAAGGCTCAAACGTCCCACAATGTATTAAAAAACACTTCATTTCCACATCAACCACTAACTCCTGGTCTGTTCCTGTGGTTTAATGTTTTGCTGGGTGGTACGCTGATTAAAGTGGGAAGAGAAATGTGTTTTATGAAGCTACAGGTGTGATATTTTGCACACATGCACTCAAATCTTATGTTGTGTCTAAGGAGGATTGTTCACTCTGTGTGCGTCTCAAGGTGCAAGGTACAGTCAGACAGCTGAGATAAGGAAAGGTGATCTGGTCACAAACAGAGGAAGTTACATACACACAAGGAAAAAGGAAGCAAAAGAAGGTAGTGAGACAAGCAAGTGTCAGAGTTTCACACAATCAGAGGAAAAGGTAAATCTTCCGCTGCAGGGTCTGAGAACCGTTTGACTAAAGGTCTGTGTGCTTCAGAATTTATACAATGATAAATTCCAAGGATGGAAACTCTCAGTCACAGCTTAACGCTGAATATAAAACCTTCCTCTTGAGTGCAATTCTGCAGCATGCATGTGTCTGCATGTGTTCTCACTGTAATGCAAACATTTAAAAAATAAACTTAAAGACATTTAAAAGCAAAACTATTACGAGTAACTCGGATCAAAAATATTCAAAGAATTAATTACATATAAATTTACTACATGATGTATAATTGTTAATATTTAGCTATTAGCAGCGCAGCGCTGTCTTGTTTTTAATACATTTTTTTACAAAATATAGGACATAACTTACAATAAGCAATTATGTGATCTGACATCATGTAATAATAAAACACACGCACGCACGCACACACACACACACACACACACACACACACGCACGCACGCACGCACGCACGCACGCACGCACACAAACATTAACGTAGCTGAAAGCTCCAGACTTTTGAGACTCCTTCCCCAAAAAGCAAAAGCACAACTTATACTGTAGCTAGTGATGAATAAATCACAGCTTTTGTTGATCACAAACATTTCTGCAGCTCTGTGGTGGATTGTGCTGTAATTCAGGAAAATGTGTGATCTCTAGTTCTTCTTTTGAATCAAAGTTTGAGACTTTTAATTTTATCTC